>JAYMSW010003534.1:0-12087 GCA_036897725.1 Erodium texanum
ATATAATACGACAAATTTGACAGTTTTAGAAGACCATCGTGGGCCATATTTTGACCTCGAAAGTGAATAACTATTGGCGCAGGGCAACGAACAACAAAAACATAGTCATTCTCCAAGCAAAGATAGAGTCCCCTACATGACTCCTTTAAGAAACTCCTTGGGACTTTCTGCTCAAACTTTCTTTCTCCATTCCATCCTATCTCTAATGTCATCTCCCCCATTAAGCCAAGTATTATCATAATACTACTTTTTTCAAGTCAATTTAGGCCAGCCCCTTTCAGCTTCTCCTTTATCACTTATCTCACATTTACCTACAGGATGTCTACCCTCCCTACTATGCAAACATCTAAACCACTTCAAAATGCTTTCTTCAAGTAATAATGCTCGAATGAAGCTGCTGAAATAAGTTGGATTTATGCTACTCAAAGGTTCTTTGACGCTAGGCATATAGCATGTGAGAATTGGAGAAGCCCTAGGTAAGAAACTTGGCAAGTTTCCTTTATTTTACCAAAATTCATTTTCACTTAAATAGGGTAATGTTAGCTTGAGAATATCTTTCATCCCAACAGAAACGACACAATGACCAAAGCAATGACTGCAGATTTTTACTTGCATGTATTTCTTGATTCACATTTATCTGAGCACAAGTTTGTTCACTTCTAGTCAATTTCTCAATGTTCCCAGTTTATGGTAACTGAATAATTTCATAAATATTTCACTGGACAAATATCATGTAAATGTGAATTGAGAAAATTCCTGAAGTCAAACCTCTCCTGACCACGTTGAATTGGTGACTAAAACCTAATTTCAACAGTGTTTTAGAAATCTCCTGAAACCCGAGGTGCATACCGTCAGTTTTGTGAACATATATACTAGGGTGCTAGACCATGCATTTCAAACATTCTTCCTCAGAATAAAGGATATCAACAGCAACCATCCAGGAGACTGAGCTGATCACCAAGTGGAAATTCTAATTTTCCAATATGAAGAATGGAAGTAGAGGTGTAAAAACAACACTGCTAATCACATGCAAATGCTGACA
Organism: Erodium texanum; assembly: GCA_036897725.1. Taxonomy (NCBI): domain Eukaryota; kingdom Viridiplantae; phylum Streptophyta; class Magnoliopsida; order Geraniales; family Geraniaceae; genus Erodium; species Erodium texanum. The sequence goes on from JAYMSW010003534.1 coordinate 1,043, forward strand.
GCTGACTTTTATTGAGAATGAAGAGACCATTCTAAATAATTCACACATTAATTTCTTAATATTTTGTTCTCGAGATATTATCTTCAATAATGGCTTCATTGAAGGGGGGTAAGCCAGTACTTTTGATGTTACAGGGAGAAATAACAGAACCATCTAAATGTGTCCATCAGTCCTCTCAAACTACAATATTTCACATTACATTAAAAGAAATATAGAAGAAAAGAAATAAGAAAGGAGAATGATAATTACCTTTGCAACAGCTACTTGCTTTGACCTGGCTGATCTAGATTTATTTGACAACACCCTTGACAACTGAGGAATTCCATCATTGATATCGTCCAGAGTTGGCCCATATGAAGCTGCATTCACCTCAGGGAATGAAAAGGGTTCTTGCAATTGTTTGCCATTGCTTTCACCAGCACTGGATGGAGTTGAATTGCTATCATTTTTTTCAGGCAAGCCACGAGACTGATAAACGATTCCAGAATGGTGATTAACATGTCCATTGACATTTGGAAAGCTTCCACTGGGAGCATTATCTACACCGGATCTCCTCGAGCAGAACCCACCCATTGTGTTGACAACCAGATAACCTATTTCAATTTTTGTTCAAGACTTCCATACAAAAACTCCCAGTATTTACAAGACCTACAAACGATCCTTGATGAGAAATTCCATATACTTGAGGAACACAAACTCAATCAGTTCATACATACACTGCTCTAGTTCACAGCCAATAACATATTCATCTCAATCTGAACCCAGAAATACACACAGGAGTAACAATAGTACCAATTATGATCACTCCTGAAGCTCCCTCCAAACCAGACGTGAAGTGCCCAATCCCGAAAATCAAAATATTGCATAACTAAAGGAAACCCAGTTCAAATTAATGGACAGAACATCGATGGAAACAATCCAAGCATAGGGAAAATCAAAACAAAGAAAACCCACAAAGCATATCAAACAAAACATCAACAACATCCATAATACATGCCAGCCATCCACGAGATGCAGAGCCAGTGGAAGACAAGCTTACCTGCCAGAGGAGGAGGATGAGTTGGATCTATGAAGAGATTAGAGAAATTCCTTTGGAAAAAAAGGAACAAGAAATAATGCCGATGGTAGTGATACGATTGAATCGGCAAGAGAGCAAAACAAGCACAAGACACGGAGGAAGCTTCAAGCTACAGGGAGAAGAAGCGAAACCAGACAAAAGGGTCTAAGAGTCTCTCTTCAGCAACAGCCATACCCACAACCACAACCAGAGTCTACTGTTGAGTCTGCTATTGCTCTACCGATACTGCCTGAACAAAACCCCCCAAAGGTTACATATTTAATACCACTCTCATCTTCGGAGCGTGTTTCGTATCCATCACACGTCTCGTCAATTTGCAAAAATGCCATTTTCGTGTTTTTGTTGAATGAAATGTTATCATAACTATATAGAGCTTGTTTTATAGGATAAAATGGCTATCATGTCCAAGGATGATAAAACATCCCGATTCCGATAGATAGGGTTATGTATGGACGGATATCCGGTCCACCCGTACAGTAATAGTCTGTGTGTAGATGTTGCAGGTCTAAGAAAATGGATCCACCATCCGTCCATCGGATCGTGAATTTGGATCTGATCTGCCCAGGTCGGATCGAGTCTGACTCGCGTAATCCGAACTTATTGGGATTTTATAATAAAGCCCAATAATTATAGTCTGTTAACAAAGAAGGCCCAATACACAGTTCAAAAAACATGAGAAATCTCAATATACTTGATAATAAACCTGATTACTTAAACAAAAGATAAACCTTACAAGTTTATCTACAAAAACCTTTTACAGTTTTACTAGCATAAAAAACCTACAAGGAGTACATCTGATCTGATATTTCCTTTACAACTTACAAGTTTGCATGCAACTACAAAAACAAACCACATCTGATAGTCATAGATGTGCATATGTCACCTCCTTTATGCCCATGTATTTGACATAAATTAATGGGTTAAATACAGATCACTAACGCTAACTTGACACCTTTGACACATAACTAATCTCAACTTCATCAATTGTTTGGTAGCACCCCTAACTATTTTTTTGTGACACTTTACTTTTTCTATGACGAAATCCGTTAATTTGATGTCATGTGAGTCTTATTTTTTTCTTATTGACAAAAGTACCCTTATGACTTTTTTTGGGGGGAAATGGTTTGAGCAGTTCATCTTCCATCCTTACTCCATTCTCGCAACATCACTCATTTCCTTGACCTTTTCTTTTACTTTCTCAATTTCTTGGCCACCAGCTTTAGCCCTTTGAATTCTATCAACTGGGACTTTCTTCTTTCCTCGGGGGGACCCTCCAAAACCTCTCATTTTAGTGAAAATTTTGATTTTCTCATCTGGATTTTGGTTTTCTGGAGCTCCAGCATGGTGAGGGCTCTGTTTGTGGTGGGTTCGCTGGTAGAAATTGTGGCCCTCTCTCCGGTCGAATTATGGCAAGCCTCCAATCCAGTCCAGTCGGTTGTAGGTATCGTAGATCTGTACCTAAGAACGACGATATGAGACCTGGAACCTCGTGGCCTGGGTCCTCCGTCGCCGTTCGCTCGAGCCCTCACCGTTGGTCACCGTTGCCGAGTCGAAACCCTCCCGTCATTTTCCAAGGTTGAGTTAGGTCCATTTGGCGTTGAGTTTGGTCCAACCCCATTGATTCCTCTCTTCGCCGATTCCGTACTTCCTCGTCGATTGCCATCCTTCCAAAAGAACATGCAACAAGACTATTGGTTGCATCACTTTAATTTTTGTTCTTCTTGAATATGCATCTTCCATTTTCAAAACTTAGTTGACAGTTTATTTTATTTTGTGTGATTTTAGGGTTTCAATTGTATATGAAGCATATAATATTACAATGATTCATATTCTTCCATTTCTTTTGCATTTTTGAATATAATGTGAAAAATGGAGTTTTAGTTCCACTAAATATCATAAATCCAAATGTGACCCATATGTTAGATTCAAGATTAGAGCAAAAAGGTAAAAACAAATCTCCTTGGTAGCAAGCTCAGATGAATAGGGAAGAATGAAATTGACAATGAGTTTGGTAGGGTTGAAAGAGAAATAGTGAAAAAAAAATGGCATACTTTGAAAATTTGGAAGATAGATAAGGACATTTTAGACTTTTAACAAGACAAGTAGACAGAACTGTTTAATTTTTGACGGAAAAAAGTAAAGTGTCACGAAAAAAAAGTTAGGGGTGCTACCAAACAATTGATGAAGTTGGGATTAATTATGTGTGAAAGGTGTCAAGTTAGCGTTAATGATATGTATTTAACCCTAAATTAATTATCCTTTTTTTTTTTTGCAAAACCCACTTATCATCAACAAAATGGGCAGTAAGACACATTAACTAATCTGCTGATTAGATGTCCATGTGTCAGTGGTTAAAGACACTCTAGACCTCTTAGTCCTAAAGAAGTTTCGCAACTTCTTCTTCTCACTCAAGTACATAACATACACAATCTCTAGTAATAGTTGTTCTAGATGGGATAACAAACCTAGGTTGGCATGGAGACATATACTCTCTACAACCCTCGGACTCTACAAATCTAAAGGGAAGTTCACCCACAACAAGCATTTTAGCTAAAACCTTCCTACATGCACACTTATCAAAATCTCATACATTCAAAGCAGTAGGTTCACCCACAGCAAAACCAGAATAAGCAAGGAGACTATTACCTTTTATATTCTCAAGGTTCTTTGCACAAATCATAGCATGATTCTTAAGATTACTAGTGCCAGAAGTCCTAGGATCACAAACATATGTTTTACCACAATATTTGCAACTAGGTACTTGTTTACCACTAGCATCCTTAACAGGCTCATTAAAGTGTTTCCAACCATCACTAGTTCTTCTAGGTTTCTTAACACTGGTAATAGTGGGTTCAGAGGTCATACCTAAGACTGCTTGCTCAACAGCATAAGGAGTAGCAGCAGCATTCACAACAGTACTAGCAGTATCACCAAGTTCAACTTGATCACTTTCAGTTGGGGTATTGGTCTCCATGATGGCATGAACTTCCTTGCCATATTAAACACAATTGCATTAGTACATAATACAAAATCACAACTGTAAATCATATAAATCTAAAATAGTCACAACCTAAACCCTAAATCAGATCATATTTAGGAAGAACATTCAATTTAGGACACCCTAAACGCTAACTCAGTTCATGCAATGATAGAAGAAGACTCTACATCAAACATTGGCTTCACTAGTCACAACTCACAACCCTAAACATAAATCACATTGAACCCTAAACCAGATGCAACACAAACTAAGGAATCAGAACCCTAAATCAACTCAAACATGCTTCAAAAAAATAAACCCTAAACATGAAGAACAACTAACTACTAAGGAGGCAAGGCATCAACAAACAATGAAGAATGATTGAAGAGGGGAAGGAAGTGTATACCTGCTTCGATTAATAGCTTTTGAAGTTCAAACTCGTACTCATCTCGAACTTTATAGAACCCACTATACTTATTCAGATTGCCAACAATGTTACCTTTAGGGATGCCATCGCTGACTAACTTGCGCCCCAAGAATCCTCTTTCATTTCAGTTTCAAATAAATGAAGTCGGAGACAGCGTCGTTTCATTAGTAGAGTCAAAAGTTCTTATCCAATAGGTCGAGGACACACGTCATGCGTTGATTGTCAATTCGTGTTAGCGAGTTGTAGAGCAGAGCAACGCAGGCTCTGTTTCGAGGACCATTTGGATTGTCCTTTATCTTGCGCGTTTTGAGTCATTAGGGTTTAGCCAATTTTCTGGGTATTGAAAGCCTAAAGCAGGTGGGACAATTCTTGGAGCAAGGTCGATCCTTTTTTATCTTAGAATTTGGAAATCGTTTTCTAAGTTGTGTTAAGTGATTTATTGAGTCTGTGATCTCCAGTTTTATCAACCAAAGTTTTTCATTTCGAGTCCTCAAGTTTTGTGTTGTTAACATTGGTATCAGAACCTCAGATCCCACGACTGTGGAGATGGAAGCAAGCAAAGATGATGGATAAAAACATGTGGTAGATCTCAACCACCAAGTGAACGGGTTGAAATCTCATATAAAGGGAGTCAATGCTCGGATGGATTCGATACAAAAAAACCAGTCATGCCTATAGTCATTACTCGAATCATTCATGCGAGAGATGCGTCTAGGTCTCAACCTTCCCAAGCAAGAGGATGAATCGAGCCACGTAGCTGAAAATCGTGACCTCTAGAAGATACCCATGCCAGACCAAGTCTTAGAACCACCTTCTTCCATGGCAACATCGCCATCCATGGTGCAAGAGCTTGCGCATTGGCCACTGGATTCACCGTTCGGCCACTATCCCACTCCCAACTTTCACTTGAGACCAAGAGTTCCTGAGAGAAGGCAAGACAGAGAAGAGGCTCCTCGAGGCCACCAAAACACGTAAGGCTAGATGGTCAAGTACAACCCGCCCCAAATCAATTTTCCACAGTTTGATGGTGCTAATATGCAAGCATGGATCCAGAAAAGTGCAGGGTATTTTTTTTTTTTTACCAAATTGTAAATAATATCAAGATCAAATTAGCTTCGTTGCATTTCACGAGGAAAGCGTTGGGAAATGCCATATTACTTGGGAAGAATTATGTTGCGATATGATTTGGAAATTTGAAGCACTGGGTCACGATGATGTCGTGGTAGGATTTAAGCATCTAATGCAATCAGGTTCGGTCTGTGACTATGAGGAAAAATTCAATACTTTGCATGCGAGCATGCTCACCACTAATCCCTACCTCTTCAAGGATTATTTTGTTTCCAGTTTTATGGGTGGACTGAAACCCCATTTGCGCCCGGGAATGCAGATGTTAGCTTTGACCTTAGTTTATCAAGCCATAAGATTGGCTAGATTGGAGGAACAACGGATGGGGAGAGAAGTGCCGAGAGCTCCTCTTGAGAGAGATGTTTGGGATGGCACAAGAGGTAGGGCCACTCCGACTCAAAGCGTGACAGTAACACAAAGAGAAAATCCCAAAAGCCAGGAATAATGACAAGAAGGGCCTAAGACAATAGACCAACCATTTCTTAGAGACAGAAGGAGGAAGGGCCTTTGCTTTAATTGCCCCACCCCTTATTCCAAAGAACATAAGGTTGTTTGCCCGAACAGAGACCAATTTTATCTACTTTCGCAATCTAATGATGAAGATGATGAGAATGTTGAGAGAACAGTGGTAATCCGACAAGACCTAGAAATTATAGAATAAGTTGAGGAAGCTAAAGAACGAATTTGTGCATTGGGGAGCCATTGGGGTACTATATATTAGAATCATAGGCTTGCTTCGCGATTTGATTATGTATATTCTCATGGATTCGGGTGCTACAACTTCGTTACTGGATGAGTTGACAGCGAATAAGCTTGGTTTATCTCTGAAATCGATTAAGCCGAGAATGGTGAAGTTAGCAATTGGGAAACAATTTCGTTGCAATTGGTGTTGTATGATGGTCTTTACAATCCATGGAATTAGTTTTGAAGGTCTCTTCTTGGTGATGCCATTGGGAGAATGCAATATGATCTTAAGGGCTGACTGGAAGAAATGTGTTCGACCTATGGAATTCGATCATAAGGAGAGAAATGTGAAAATCTGGGTCCAAGGGAAGCAAATAACGTACAAGGGGAAGGAATTCAACGTTCTGGTACTCTGGTTAACTTCAAGGTGCTTCATCATGAAGTCCAGAAAGGTGAAGAGTTATAACTGGGACAGATTTGCGAAATAGAGCATGATGAAGCTCCATGTGATGTGCACCCCAAGCAACACTTACCATAAGACCTGCAAGGTATACTAGATCAATTCTCCGATGCTTTTTAGGAACCGAAGACCTTACCTCCAAAACGGAAATTCGACCATGCGATTCCATTGGTGTAAGGTGCGAATCCGCCATCAATTCGGCCTTATAAGCTCAGTCATGAACAAAAAGGGATAGTGGAAGCTATGGTAGAGGAAATGTTATATGCAGGTCTGATCAGAGATAGCTCCAGCCTTTTTTCCTTCCCGGTCATACTTGTTAAGAATAAAGACGGAACTTGGTGCTTTTACGTGGACTATATGAGGCTCAGTGACATCACTGTTGAAGATAAATTTCTCATTCCCTCAATTGATGAGATGCTGGATGAATTGAATGGGAGCGCCATCTTTTCTAAGCTAGATCTACGTGTGGGGTATCATCAAATTCGTATTAGGGAGGGTAAAGAAGAGAAAACTACATTTCGGACTCATTCTGGGCATTATGAATGGCGCGTAATGGCATTTGGCCTCATGAACGCACCAGCTTCTTTTCAAGCTCTGATGAACGATGTGTTCAAGCCCTATCTTCGCAAATTTGTTCTTGTTTTTTTGACGATATATTGGTTTACAGTTCGTCTTGGACAGAGCACTTGAATCATCTGTCTCTGGTTTTGCGTATTTTGCAGAAAGAACACTCGTTCGCTGAGATCAGTAAATGCGAGTTCGGGAAGATAAGTGTTGACTATCTTGGGCACGTCATCTCAGCTCAAGGCATTGCCACGAACCCCAAGAAGATACAGGCCATGCTCGAGTGGCCCACTCTGACGTCATTGTCGGGCCTTCGAGGGTTTTTGGGATTGACGAATTATTACAGATGTTTCGTGCAGGGCTATGGATCTCTGGTGAAGCCTCTCATAGAGCTTTTGAAGAAGGATGCCTTTACTTGGTTTGAAAAAGTGCAAGACAACTTCACTAAATTGAAAATGGCCATGACTACTACCCCAGTGCTTTGTCTTCCTGACATCTCTCAGCCTTTCGTGATTGAAACAAATTCAGACACAGGTATTGGGGCCGTTTTGATGCAACAAGGGCACCCGATTGCTTTCATGAGCAAGGCCTTGGGTTCGAAGAACTGTGGATTGGCGAATTACGAAAAAGAATTTGGTTGTGGTCCCTGCTGTCCAACTCTAGAGACATTATGTTCAAGGTTCCCCATTTATCATACGTACAGACCATCAGAGCCTCAAATTTTTACTCAAACAGAGGCTCTCAACTTCGTTTCAACAGAAGTGGTTAAGAAAGTTCTTGGGTCTTAATTACACGACTGAGTACAACAAGGGTGTAAAAAAATCAAGCAGCTGATGCTTTGTCTCGTTCTTCCCAAGTTGAATGAAATTCCATCTCTACTCTTATTCCCACTTGGATGCAAGAGATCTCAGATAGCTATACAAGGGACTTAGAGGCCGAAGGTATTTTACTCCAATTAACTATTGATTCTTCTAAGTTACCAAACCACAAACTTCAACAAGAAGCGATCTTAATTGGTGAGAAGATATTTCTTGGTTTGGTCTCTAGAATTCACCGCAAAATCATGGAAGTGCTTCACTCATCTGGAATTGGGGGCCATCGGGTATTCCTGCAACAGTTAAGTGCATTCGATCTTTATTTTATTGGCCTATAATGCATAAGGAGATCTCACCCTTTGTTTGTGAATGTTCTATATGTCAATGCTGCAAATCCGAACACACACTCTCCCCAGGTCTTATCCAACTTCTGCTTATTCCCAGTGGTCTGTGGCGAGATATAGCTACGAATTTCATTGAAGGCTTACCAAAAGAAAATGGATTTGAGTGTATTTTGGTGGTTGTAGATCGATATTCCAAATACGGACATTTCCTTCCCCTATCACATCCCTTTACTGCTTCTTCAGTCGCTACAGCTTTCCTTGATCAGATTGTGAAGCTTCATGGCACTCTTGAGTCAATCATCTCGGGCAGGGATCGTATCTTCATTAGTAATTTTTGGCAGGAACTCTTTAAGTTGATGGGTACTCGATTGCGCACTTCCACAGCTTACCGTCCCTAAACGGACGACCAAACAGAGCTTCTCAACCAATGCTTAAAAAATTATCTTTGAGCTATGGTTCACCAAAGACCGAAGGATTAGACCAAGTGGTTGGGCTTAGCGGAATATTGGTAGAATACTACCTTTCATTCGCTTTAAAAATGACACCGTTCAAAGTAGTTTATGACCATCCTCCTAGGTCCATTACTATCCCATGTCTAGAACCAAAGGCCGCTGTTGTTGTGGAATTTTTGAAGAAGAGGACCATGATTATCCAACTCCTGAAAGATAACCTTACATCAACTCATCATCGTATGAAGCATCAGGCCGATAAGAAACGTTCAGAATGTGTGTTTGAAGTTGGCGATTAGGTCTTTTTGAGATAGTAGCCTTATAGGCAATCTACTCTTGCATTAAGGAAGAATCTTAAGTTATCTGCTCGTTTTTATGGTACGTATGAAATTCTAGAAAAGATAGGGCCTACTGCTTGCAAGCTCAACCTTCCTCCGAGTGCTCGAATTCACCTGTCTTCCATGTCTCTCTCCTCAAGAAGCAATTGGGACCTCATACCATAGAGATCACACAATTGCCAGACATCGGCTCAAACGGCCTTCCCGAGGTTCAACCATTCAAGATTTCGGACCTTCGACTGATAAAAAAGCAAAATAGAGCACATGTAGAGTACCTTGTCTAGTGGAACCCTCACTGCCCTAAAGATCCAACGTGGGAGGATGCTCCAGGATTCAGAGTTAAGTTTCCAGATTTTCCTATTCTAGACTTCAAGACAAGTCCTGTCTCAAGGGGAGGCGATGTCAGCAATGTTACCTTTAGGGCTACCATCACTGACTAACTTGCACCCCAAGCATCCTCTTTCATTTGAGTTTCAAATAAATGAAGTCGGAAGCGACATCTTTTCATTTGTAGAGTCAGCAGTCCTTATCCAAGAGGTCGAGGACACACATCATCCGCTAATTGTCAGTTCATGTTAACGAGTTGTAGAGGCAGAGCAACACATGCTCTGTTTTGGGGACTGGTTGGATTGTCCTTTATCTTGCGCGTTTTGAGTCATTAGGGTGCAACCAATTTTCTGGGTATTGAAAGCCTAAAGCAGGTGGGACGATTCTTGGAGCAAGGTCGATCCTTTTTTATCTTAGAATTTGACAATCATTGTCTAAGTTGTGTAAAGTGATTTATCGAGTCTGTAGTCTCTAGTTTTATCAATCAAAGCTTTCCATTTCGAGTCCCCAATTTTTATGTTGTTAACACAGATCTGCTACCAACGCCAATAAGGTAACAAGAAAAGACATATTCGGCTCTCGTCTAACCGTGATTATTTCCTTCCTCCAGACAAAATGTGATGAGATCGAAGAGAGGACAACATGCGGCTATGTTTGTGAGATGGGAGAAACGAGGGTTTCGCTGTCGCATTCAATGCTTACCAGAGTTAAGTGAGGGACTAAGAGATCGGCGAGGTGAGGTCGAGGGTTTGTTAGGTAAGAGAGAAAGTCGAGAGAGATTGAAAGTGAGAAACGACCCCTAGGTTCCTTCGTCAGAGAGTTCGTGAGACTCGAAGAGTCATGAATCATTCACGACCTTTCGTTTTAGTAGAGGATTGGGTGTCATCATGGTTGCATTTTAGACGTTGGATCAAAACACCTCTTAGATATCAACGGCGGCAAACAACTCAAACACGGATCGTCTGTATCGGGCTTCAGTCTCGTGTATGGGCTTCTCCTGACATCAGGCCTCTTCCTCATGCTTGGGCTTTGGAGAAGAAAGGCTGCCAGATATTAGGCTCAGCCATAAATACATAAACTCTTAGACGGATCGTGTGATCCGCGGATAGCAGAAATTTTCCCATGTTGAGCATAGGTCTCGCTCGTGTCATCAGCGAAACAGCCATGTAACCCTGCGGATCAGGGAAAACGGGTGGTGCGCCGAGCGGATAGGCAGGTGGGATTTTCTACACAACCCTACCGATAGGGACCCGAAGTTCTCGATCGGGGTAGATTCGGGGTGGGGTATTTTGAAATGGGTCGAGGTACGAGACAGGGACAGGGTGGGCACGCCCCACCCTGCCCTGATAGTATCAGTTATATATACGAAAATGACTTGTTTATTATGTGTTTGTCTATTTGACTCCACTCCACTCAACCTTAATCCTATCTTCATCAATCGTAGTCGATGGCTGATC
>JAYMSW010003535.1:0-12084 GCA_036897725.1 Erodium texanum
TTCGCATGCGATGAAGCGGTGGCTGGATCTAACGAGTTGAGCCACGAGTCTCCGGTGGTTTTGGCAGCGTTCCATCTCTCCGAGCCGGAGTGCGCGTTCGTAACTGCTGTCACTATGCTCTGCGGCCGTGAAGTGCAGGAAGATGAAGAGAACATATCCACTTTCCCTTTCTCTTTATTTTCTTTTATTTAATTTTTATTTTTTAATAAAGGGTAAATCTGGTATTTTGTTTTTAAAAAATACTGTCACATGCCAGGCACATAGGAGATTTGGACGGAAAAATTAACGGAACTGGGTAACGTGAAAATTAAAAAAAGTTGGGTGTAGCTGGATGTTGCTTAATATTATTGTATTTCCTATTTAGTATAGAGTTAATCCCTATAGAAAGTATGCTCTTATTATATTGAACAACAAGAATCAATCAATTTCTCAATCAATACATCATATTTTAGAATTTAACAGTTAGTGCTATATTGCTATCCCAGTTTATGTACTCAATACTTATAAACATGTGTGAAGTTTACCAGCAATTTCTTATAAACCTGACCCCTTGGTCGAACCTGTCGTCTGTCGGATCACATTCTTAGCCTGGCTGGATAAAAATCCAGGACAGTATTGTATTGATGGAAACTGTTACATTTTGGACCCAAACTATATCAATTGGTTCCAATTTGGTTGAAAACTTCAGTTTTTTTTTTTCATTCTAGTATAAAATACCCCAATTTTGATGATTTTTTTTTTCCAATTTAGTACCAAAGTATGGCAATTAGTTCCAATTTGATCCTCTCAATCATTTGCCATGCCAGAAAATTATATAATTTAGAAGACCAACTTATATAGATTTTCATACTTAGGGACTAAATTGAAACATATTTGCATATTTTGGTGATAAATTGGAACGAAATTCGAATTTTGGAACAAATTGCCTTACTTTGGGACTATAATGGAACATTTTCCTTCGAGCTTAGCTGAATGAAAACTTTCCCAAGTTTTGTCTGAGCATCCTTCATATGTTAAGCTATGGACAAGCTTTAACTTGATGTGCGGAACTGCTGGTTGTAATCTGTAATTGTTGTTCATCAAGCTAAGAAATTAGTTTCTTCAGGAATAGTATATTACTTCTCAGTCTTAAGTGTGAAAAGATGAAACTTACATGTTTAAACAACTTTGAAGGCTCCAAAAACCGGTAGAGCACATACAGGAAAACCATCCAGATCACCTAGTGGCATTCCTCAGCAGCCACCTACTAGTCAATGGGACATCATCATCAATTTTTTGGATTCTCTCATGAGTCACTTGCGCCAGAATCATGTATGTCTAACATACTCTTCTTTATCAAAGTTATTTTATGTACCAAGGTTTGAACCTGAGACCTTGCTTAAGAGAATCAAGCTCTTTCCTTTTGGTGTTAAAAATTAGAGGATACACATTATATATGCATAATATTATCTTGTCATATTCATATGCTTCCAGGTACCTTCTTTTTTCATCCGGAAGCTCATGACCCAAGTTTTCTCGTTCATCAATATTTCCCTTTTCAACAGGTTAGTGAAACTGATTCCAAAGTTGCATGATTGTCGGCTCAATATGTTATGTGCATTGAAATGAAATTTTCTTCTCAGTCTTCTGCTGCGACGTGAATGTTGTACATTTTCAAATGGAGAATATGTGAAATCTGGTCTGGCTGAATTGGAGAAGTGGATAATCGGTGCAAAGGAGGAGGTATATACAGTTTTTGAATGGCATGTAATTGTGATTCATTCTGCTGGATACATCTAGTCTGAACCATTTAAAATGTAGTTTGCAGGAACTTCTTGGGACGAGCTAAAATATATTAGACAAGCTGTTGGATTCCTGGTACAATACTTGTTGTTGCCTGTTGTTTTGATCAGTAAAGCCCGTAAAAAATGTGGGAAAAATCTCACTCAGCTATTCTCAGCCAACTACCTGTAACTGTCAAAGTTTTTGACAACCCCCTTAAGCTTTTTTTAGTCCCATTTTACCCCAACTCTGTCAACTTTTGGGTGTGAAATGATGAAAATATCCTCATGAAAAATTAGGGTATTTTCGTCATTTCACATCCACGAATTGACAGGGTTGGGGTAAAATGGGACTAAAAAAAGCTAAAGGGGGTTGTCAAAAACTGACACTTGGGGGTAGTTAGTTGAGAAAGGTGCATGCTTAGGGGTAGCTAAATGAGATTATCCCTAAAATCTATCTTGTACTTGACATGTTATTAATTGTTCAGGTAATACATCAGAAGAGGAAGAAGTCATTGGAAGAGATCAGGAAGGATTTATGCCCGGTATGATTTTTTTAGATAATTGTTCCTCGTAGATGAACTTAAAGACATATTCGTAATTCTAACTCAAACATTTGAAATTGTGATCCATACATACAGTCCTTGACTGTGAGGCAGATATACCGAATCAGTACTATGTACTGGGATGACAAATATGGCACTCAGAGTGTGTCAAATGAGGCAAGTGTTGTTACTTGTCTGTATTTTTTTGAGTGTAGGTTTACCGTCTCATCTCGTACTTATCTAAAGATAATTTTGGTGTTAGGTGGTTGCTCAGATGAGGGATCTTTTAAGTAAAGATAATCAGAATTTAACATCAAATTCATTCCTATTGGATGATGATCTGAGGTAATCGACTTGTTCTGTAAATACTGCTGACTATTTCCTACGAACAAATCAAGAGGAATCACATTCATATCCCCCTAGTTGTCAGATACGATTTCCATTAATCTTCTGAACTTGTGTATGGATTCCTTGAATCTGTACCAATTTCAACCTAAAACCTCGAATCCGATTATAACCCGCTGCATTTTCGGGAGGGTTAATCTCAAAAAGTACTCTGAGGTATTCACCTTTTCAAATAGTAGTCCTGTTCTTTGATAATTGCAAGTGTCTTGAACTTGCCGTTTTGTTGCGCTTTGTGTGTGAGTTTGTTTCAAAATGACGATTTTACACTTGAAAACTTAAAATTATAAATAAACCCCCCCCCCCAAAAAAAAAAAAAAAAAGAAACTGAATTTTCACCTCCGTTAAATTTCTTCCTCTTTGTAAGTAGGAAGAGAGAAAATTAGGGGAAATGAAAATTCTGTATCTTATGGTTTTTATCATTATGGTTAAAGGATAGTTATAAGTGTAAAATCATCATTTTAAAACAAATTTACACAAAGCGCAACAAAACGGCAAGTTCATGACACTTTTTGCAATTATATAAAAAAAGAGAGCCTACAATTTGCAAAAGAATGAATACCTCGTATTACTTTTTTGCAATCATCCTTTTTCGGATTGTTACTGTATACAGATGGTTACTTTTTCACAATCATCCCTTTTCGGGATTTTTACTCTACACAGATGGTTACAAGTTAGTAATTGGTTTTCTATGTGCATTTCCTCTTTTGCAGCATCCCGTTTTCAACTGAGGAAATCGACATGGCAATCCCCGTTACAGATCCTTCTGATGTTGAACTTCCCGCCTTCTTCTCCAAATATCCATCTGTGCAGTTCCCGGACTTGCATCAGAAATAGAAACGGACAAGTCCCTTTCCTTCTCAGAGATCACACTTAGGCAGTAGCAATTCCACAGTCCAGTAGAGCTCTCTTGTATGTAGGTGTTGTATAATGATAGTTCTGTGTTCATTTATGTCCATTCTTTCAGGTCTGTGCATAGCTAGCATCTTCTAGTTTTACTCTTATTTTGTATACTATGTATCCCAATCTTGTTCATATCTTGTAGGGAAATTCTCAGCTTCGGTCAAATTTATTCTATTCGCTCTGACCATGACCCGTTCTTCAATCTCTGTTTCGCTTCTCGAATATATATTGCTCTGACTTGATTTGATCTATATACGATTTTGAAAATGTTCGACCCGACTCTATTCTGATTGGGACAGTGAAAATAATTTCTACGATGGGAGTAAATTGGGTTCAACAATTAGGTGGAAGAAAAGTTACATCAGCCACCTAATCCATGAAGGTAAGCACATTTTCAAAATGCAATTAATAAGATCATATGTCAATTTGTGTACACATCATGTAACTAAGCAACCTCCTAAACCCCAAATGCAGAAAAAGGGCCGTTTTCTGAACAATCCACCAATAATAATTCGATCATGAATCGTCACCATCATCGTCATTGAAGCTCATGAATAGATAAATTCACCAGAAATTTACTGGATCGAAGGGAAAACTCCAAAAACAAACCCCGAACTGAGCATTATTTGCATATACAAGCTCAAACCCATCTTTTGTGCTAGAGTAAACTTTCGAAAACTATTAAACTGAGCATTATTTGCATATATAAGCTCAAACCCATCTTTCGTGTTAGAGTAAACTTTCGAAAATTATTAAACTGAGCATTATTTGCATATATAAGCTCAAACCCATCTTTCGTGCTAGAATAAACTTTCGAAAATTATCAAACGTTAACAGATGCCGCACACACGTATGTTTTTGGAGTTTTCCTTATTTGCATTACATTTATGTGAATTTTAATCCAATTTAAGATCAGAAACCATTGTTATATAATAGCATGTTGCTTGTTGTAACGATATGCAATCCCATTTCTCGGACGGGACATTCCATGCAACAACCCGATCTGATTCGGAGAATATTATACATTGTAGGCAAGGTGTTCGACGAATTGCCTGAGAGACTATATAAATCAGCTTTATTCACTTAACCTCTCCCTTTTGACATTTAGGAACAAGACAACAAAACCCAATGGTTTTAAAAATTTAAACCATCAAATCCGAGCCGGTTCAATCTGCACCTGCTGAACCCTTGATGGGTCCAGAGGTGGAAGAAGAAGATGTTTAGCAGAACTTGCTGGCACATAGGCCGCCCCGACGGGGCGGCTTATGCACAATTGACCTGATGATACAAATAATAAAGTATTAGTATTTAAAATCTGTATCTAACTGTTAATTTTCATACCATGTATATTTAATCATATCTGTCTACTTCATTGCTACCAAACCAGTTTGATAACTTTGGTGTTAAGCTTCCAGATTAGCCAAAGCATAGTCAATTCATTCTAGAAGGACGCTTAGAGGGAGCAAAACAAGTTCTTTAGCCTGTTGGTAATTGTTTATAGACATTAATATATACTAGAATTTGGTGAGGCCAACCTTAATTTCCTCATGCTTAACAGATTTAACATGTTAGCCACAAACCCATATCAGATAAGTCATATACTTGTGTTTGAAAACTGAACTATACGAATTGTTTAATTTTCTTGTTTTTGTTTTCTGGTATGTGCTAGATAGCATACATGGCATTGGTATGAGCTTAAAAAGACTTATATTTATTATATCCTCGTAACATTTTGTTCCAGTTACAGGTTAAGGTTCTAGAGGTTGCAGAGGTCATTTGATTGCGGAAAAGTTTGATTGTGACCCACCAAGAAATATAGAAAAAAATGAGCATGCTTGACATTAGAAGCAATATATAAGTCTTTATGACACATATTTAACGGCAATTGTGTGAAAAATGAATAGAACATGGTAGAAAAAAAAAAATAACTACAGAAGTCACTGAAACCTTTATAAATATTGGTTTCTGAGAGTAGTAGGTAACGAACTCTGCAACAAATCTTAGCTTTCTGAGACATGCCTCCTAGAACAAGACTCGGTTAGTTATATTAGTTCCTCTGATTCTCATGTGTGTTTCTTGCAAGATTTATCATATATATACACAAAATCACAGATATTGATTGCAAGTTTGGTTGGGTTAAGGTTGTCGCAAGATGGGTCGCAGGAAGTTTACATGGAAGCATATCATGTCAAGTTGTCGCCAGATAGAGAGCCCTCACGTCCCAGAAGCAAAAAGCCAGGCTTCACAGCAAGGCTCTTTCAGGAGGCTGTCTATTTCAGATGTTAGCGACACCAGCTCACCGATCTCTGTTGATGAGCTCTCCAAGTCCTTGGTGGGTTCCAAATTGTATGTGTTCACATATGAGGAGTTAAGGGTCATGACACATAGTTTCTCTTGGAATAATCTGCTTGGAGAAGGCGGGTTTGGGCCAGTGTATAAGGGATTTGCTGATGACAAGCTTAGGCCTGGACTTGAGGCTCAGCCTGTGGCTGTCAAGTCTCTGAACTTGGATGGCTCTCAAGGTCATAGAGAGTGGCTGGTCAGTTTTCTTCTTAAAACCCGTATGAGATCAAATCAAGTCAGCTCCGATTCGATATATAACGGGTTTTGATTTTGATGCTATTGTAGGCAGAGATCGTGATCCTCGGGCAACTTGTGCATCCTCATATCGTCAAGCTGATCGGATATTGCTGTCAAGACAAGCACAGGCTTCTGATCTATGAGTACATACCAAGAGGGAGCTTAGAGGATCAACTATTTAGAAGTATGTGTATATATTGTGGTGTGATTGAGTACCATTTATGTGGAAAAAATCAAAGAAGTGTTTTCATATGACATACAAATAGTTTAGTACTGTTTGGCATTGCTTACATTGGTTGTGTTGTCTTAATATGCAGGATATTCTGCTGCTCTGCCATGGTCAACTAGGATGAAGATTGCTCTTGGAGCTGCCAAGGGCTTGGCCTTTCTCCATGATGGAGACAACCCTGTAATCTATAGGGATTTCAAGGCCTCTAATATATTACTGGACTCTGTAAGTATTCTATTTTAACTTTTAGGGTTAATTACGGATAGTTAGAGTATGTTATTGTCCTTTGTACATAATTCTTTAAACTTCTATACCTTTGAACTTTCAAAAAAGTACAGGGAGCTCTCTTTTTATCAAAAATGATAAAAATGTCACTGACCCCGGTCTCGAAAAATAGTATTTTTGTTTTGTCTTTTAAGGAGTCTTTTTACGTACTCTTAACCGTTTTCTACATCTAATCAAAATATTTTTGGTAATTATAAAGTTTTTTTTAGCCTAGGGTCAATAATATTTTCGTCGTTTTTTGGTTTAAAAAGAGCTGTGTGGATATTTGAAAATTCTGATAATAAGAAGTAAAAATGTATCATTTAATTTGAGATAATAATGTGTAAACGAAAATCTTGATTGGACATCACATTTTTTACCCCGAAAAATCACATGTCCATTGATTGATTTGAGATTAAGACTTACATATGTACGGTTGATTTCAGGATTACACGGCCAAACTATCGGATTTCGGGTTGGCCAAGGATGGTCTAGAAGGTGAAGAAACTCATGTATCAGCATGCATCATGGGAACAAAAGGATATGTCGCACCTGAGTATGTCACGACAGGTAATATCAACTATATTTGACCCAAACGTTTGCGTGAGTTGAAACCGTTGATCCCATGGCCCAAGCAACTCTCTAATTCAAACATGTGTTATAATATATTATTATGTCTGTTTCCGACACTTATGTATGACACATACACATATGTTCGAAGAAACTCACCCTTTATATTAATGTATTGACCTTCTAGACCCTCACCTAACCCAAATAAGTTTGTGTCACATTACAGGTCACTTGACAACAATGAGCGATGTGTATAGTTTTGGGGTTGTCCTGTTGGAACTGCTAACGGGTAAGAGATCTATCGATAAGATCCGTCCCAGTCGCGAGGAGAGTCTCGTGGTATGGGCAAGGCCTCTCCTGAAGGACCCCGGGAAGCTCGGTAGGGTCGTAGACCCTAGACTTGAGGGACAGTTCTCTACTAAGGGAGCTCGGAGTGCAGCTTCATTGGCTTGCAAGTGCCTTAGCAATAACCCCAAGAGCAGGCCTAGGATGGTTGATGTGGTCAAGGTTTTGGAGTCCCTTCAGGACTTCGATGACTCTCTCGTTGGCCCGTTCGTGTACGTAGTGCCGAGCATTGAGAATGAGAGTGAAGAGAAGGGTGGAGAAGTGGGTTTTGGAGAAGGGAATGGGTGCTACAATCTGGTGCGCCACGGACGGAGACATAGGGTGAAGCTTCCCATGTCTCTCATGGCTTATTCTCCTTCAAATTTGCATAAGAGTTTTGGGAAAGACATATATGCATAGGCTCAGAACGAAGAACAAGGTTGTAGGAATAGACAGAAATGGGTTTGCCTCGGTTTCCAGGAAGACCAAATTGTGTATATAAGTTGGTTTGTGTTGTGAGAATGTTGCAGCAAAAAGTGTAGAGGCGGATTCAGATAGTATCAGTTAGAAGAAGCAATATACTGAAGATGCTTGTTGGGAACTTACTAATTGAGTACGTTCTAGGAAGTGTGTTTTGTTTCATGAGATTAGGATACAAAGATCTCACTATTGTATATTTATTCTTATGATTTGAATCTTTAATGGCAGTCTGTATACCTGATTTTTTTTTTCTTTTGATCCGAAACTCATTTCAAATGCTCGCCAAAAGAGAAACAAAGGCGATAAAAATGTACAGAAGCAAAAGTTGCTGCCAAGAACAATTACCCAAACTTTAATGTTTATAAGATTGATATTGGCAAGGCTGATTGGCGTGGATCGTCTGGATGATGAAATTTTATTTATGAGTTTAGACACTCAACTAAGTGTTTCCTCTAAAAGTTTTGGAGGAAGGAATGGGAGTCAGATCTACTTTGCCAACCATTCGTTCGGTCTCAAGGAGATACATATTGTTTTGATAACGGCGTCTTCAAAATCTGAGAATCATAATATTAAACCTTTAGGATATGAGTGTAACGTTCCAAATTTCCGTCTTCCCCCCAACCCGTATTGATCCATCGAATGTTGCTCTTGTTTGGTTTTAGTAAGTTAGGCTTTCTTTTTCATGGATCAATAAGATGTTGTTGTCCTTGTTTGGTTTTAAGTTGTACTCTTTCCATTGATGAATAAAATGATATGATCGAGTTCAGCAATTACAAGGTTGTCAAAATCGTCATATATCTTGTAGGCCTGATTCGTATGATTTCGTAGCGGTTGCTATTTATAGATCATGATTTCGTAACAGTAAGTGGCATGACTTGATTGAGTTTTACAACATTACCATATGCATACAACTTTGACTCCTTCCTGAACCTAGATCCTCTCTTAACCATCAACTCCTTCATAACCGGCTCTGTCTTTTACCGTCAATTCTTTCACAATCGACTCTATGTCCCTCAACTCGTTCACACCCGACTCTTCACCCCTCAACTGAGAATGCATCGTGGACATAAACATCACGGATGGATTGAAGCGGAAGACATCTGCCTCATCGCCACTTGCCTCTTTCGTTGATCTGAAAATGGAATGACGATCATTTTCTTATGCGTACCATCAAAACACGGTTGAAAAAATGAACGGGAGACCAATAAATTAATGGTATTATGATCATATATGTACATCGAGGTTTTTTTGTATTAATAATGAATATGTTTTACAACAATTTCAAAATATGAATCTCGATGTTACAAATTATAATAAGTATTCATTATCTTTTTATATGATGTTAGTATGTTGATATTACTTCACATCATTTTAGTGTCCCCTACTCATTCTAAGATCTTTTCTAATGTCTCTTCTATTCTCCCATAATAAAGCAGACACACTATATCTTTGATAATTTTTTTATAAGATAAATAAACAAATTTGACGTGTTGAGTTTGTAACTATTGTTGAAAATGATACTAAGTCCAAATTAATAAAATTATATAAATAATCCACGCATATCTATATTTTCTTTTGAAAAAAATCGAATTCTAATTCTAAACAAAACCAATCCACTCTCACTATTTTCAAAAGAAATCTAATTTTGGAGGTTGGAACCTATATTTAGTTTTCAAAAAAAAAAAAATTAAATGTATAAATTTTCATAAATTGAAAGGCATCACAGGTAAGCTAGCATAATTTGATATAAAATTTGACAATTTGTTGAAAAGTATGTGAATATCTAGAAATGTCTAAAATTTATCATATCCCAAATTGACAATATATCTCATTTATGAATGGGTAAGAATTCCTTATTGGATTTTTGCATAGAATTCTATGGGATACATCTTGGTCATTGAGGATGTCTTGCTAAAAATAAATCTTCATCATCCATTTTAAATTACAAGTATTATAAAGAGATGATGTAGGAATAGACAGAAATTAGTTTGCCTTAGGTTATATAAGTTGGTTTGTGTTCTCAGAATGTTACAGCAAAAGTGTAAAGACCATTTAGACAGTATTAGTCAGAAGAAGCAATGATGCTTGTTGGTAACTTACCAATTGAGTATGTTCTAGGAAGTGTGTATTTTGTTTGATGACAACATTTCCCAACGACGACCGTTGTAATACTTCAGCATGTTACAACAAGCACTAATCTGAGATTATGAAGCCTCCACATGAACATAAGCTATCAACGATGCAACATCAACTACCTCATACTTTCCACGAATGCGGATCCTGTGACACTTCTTTCAAGGAATGATAAGCAGATTGATAGTATACTTTCTCACAGCGTAAAACTCATGTCCAGCATAAAACTAACAAGTCACTGTATAAACAAAAACATATCAATCCATAATATAACCTGAAAGAGAAAGCCACATCAATAGAAAAATCCATTAGAGAATGAAAAATACCTGGATGAAAGTTTTCCATTAAAATTTACCAGAAGGATCAAACCATGAGACGTTGCTTTTGTACACATAACTATCAATTTCACTTGAGAATTTTTCCTTGCCTTCTTCCATAACAAACTCATTATCGAAGGAAATAACAATTCTTAAAAATCTTTTGGGCACTTTCTGAAGAAACTACTCATTAGTCATTACTTGACCGGACGGGGCAGGATGATTGCCAACATTCTTTCACGTAGCTGTAAACAATGATGGGTAACTTCCGTAAAGTCATGGGCAATAGCATAACTTCTTTCACACAATCAATAATTGGAAAGAAAGAAAAATCACTCCCACTAACCTTGGGGATAACATTTTCAATAGCTAATGAAGTGGAACCAGCATCACAACTCATCCCCAAACCCACACCTTCAATTGCATCAACTTCATCAGATGCAATGCCAGATTGTCTATACCTCTTGCAAGTGCGTACTACTTGTTCAGCTTCTGGTTTTATAGGTTCAAGCACTTTTCCTCCACATGAACCAACCAATTCAGAAGTTAGCCTTGATGAATGGTACTTGATTCTGTGAGCACCACTACTAGGAGACGGTGTTTCACAACAATAATGCTTATCCTTTTGTTTCATCTTGATCTAAAATAAACAATTTCGAACATTCGACAAACATACAAATACTTCAAGTGTTATTACTCTGCACAATCATTCCTAAAACATGTAGGAATGTGAAAAAAACAAAAACAAAAAAACAGCTCAAATTACAATCTAAATACCAGTTAAGTTCTAAATCAATGCATATGAAGGCAAAACTTTGAATAAAACATAGGTCTAGGTTCAGAGACAAACTTGTTGTTAAAATATAAACCGTCTAATTTAAGTCATACAATTTTTCAATGCCGTTAGTTGTTACGATTTGGTGTAATTACTCAATTTTCACCATTTTCTCTTTTATCAATTCCCGCTTCGTTTGAACTCCGATTCACTTCGTTCCAGCGTCAATATTTTTCTTTTCTCGAGATCTACAAAAAAGACCAGTGAAATATATATTTTAAAGAGTTTAGGGTTAGTGGTTTATGATTCGGGTTTAGCGTTAGGGGTTTAGGATTGACGGGTTAGGGATTATGGTTTGGGTTTAGCGTTAGGGGTTTAGGATTCACGGGCTAGGGTTTAAGGTTCGGGGTTTAGAGTTTAGGGTTTAGGGATAATTTATATGGCTACAGTAAAACCTCTATAAATTAATCAACGATAAATTAATAAACACGACAAAATAATAAATTTCTCCGGTCCCGACTTGGGCCATTGGTAAAATTAACAAAATTCGATAAGATAATAATTTTTGTGAAAACTCATATGTAAATATAGGTCTCATCGATCATAAATTAATAATTATATAAACTTATATAAAGATAGCTACGATAATTTAGACAAATATGATTCTATTGTTGTTTGTTTTTTCTTAAAATTTAAATCTAGTTGGAGAATTATAAAAAAAAAAAATGCCTAGTTGAAGTTGATCTCTAACTTTTCTAATTGCATCCCAAATTTATGGTATTGTGTTTTCGAACTGCTTCAA
>JAYMSW010003536.1:0-12084 GCA_036897725.1 Erodium texanum
TTTTGATAATTTTGATGTGTAGTTTTTGTCGTAACTTACGAAATTGAGCTATTGGTAAAGCAATTTTTAGCCTTAAGTTAAATTTTTATATATATATTGAGTAATTTATGTGATAACAACAAACAAAAAATTAATTTTTTTTAAAGATACATTTTTTTCGAATATAAGGGGCTTAAAAAAAATTTCGCTTGGGGCTCCTAAATTCTCAAGGCCGACCGTGCAAGTTAGGACCTAAAAGTCATAATACCTAAATTTATCATGTACTAACCGATAATATATAATTCATCTTCATTTAAGTAAAGCAATTATTGTATGTAAGGTTAAAACTATCTTTGCACATATTGTGTATGTATTTAAATGGAAGTTTTTTTTATATAAAGGCTCACTAGACCTATATCATTATTGTTAGCACTCTCTGAAACGATATCATGATTCATGCATATACCAAACTTGAGAAGAAGTCCAGTAGACGCAAGGGATCGAACTTTGTCCCTCCCGCATGCAAAGCAAGCACTCTACCATTTGAGCTACATCCCCATTTGTTATGCTTTGTCCTAGTCAATCTAATTTAATTTGTGGAGAGCTGCTCTTATATGGTGGTGTCTTCTTGTTGGTTTTGTCATTGTGACCTTAGACGAGGTGTGCAAGGAAATGGAACGCGAAAAAGGAAAAACATTTAACCGTTTGAATGTGATTCCGGTGCTTTCTTGTTGGATTCTATTTTTGAAGCTTGGATTTGCATTTCTCACATCTCCAATTTTCTAATGATACCCTTTCTTTTAGAGCATGTGCACAGGTGGCGTCTGATGTGGCATCAGAAGCTCACGCCAGCTTCTTTCCCGATATGGATGCGGCGTCCAATGGTGGCGTTTGATGCCTATCCGATGCAGCGCCCGATAAAGGACGTAGGATACGGACACCATGCTAGCGTCTGTTGCCGGTGTCTTTTCGTGTCTCCACCAATAAGAAGTCGTCACATGGCGAAGATTTTGAAAAAATGACTGTTTTTCCATATGCACATAACTACCATATGAATTCTCATGTGTCACCGTCAAAAAGAATAGACGAAAACCATCAAAGCTCTCGTTTTTTTTTTCGTCACATGACTTGCACGTGAGCGTGAATTTTAAAGGATGCTAAAACTACTCACTCTCACACTTTACTCTTTCGATTTCAACCTGATTCTGTTCTCGAAATTCTCCATGGAATCATATTGAAATTGAAAGATTAACGTATGGGAATGAGTATTTTTTGAGATATTATAATTTTTGAACTCATTTTGAAGGAAAAAAAAAATTTTGATATCTCCCGTCTATTTTGAACGATGATAATATGTGGAGATTCATAAAACTCACTATGGGGTCATTTATTTGTACCTGAATTAGTTGCAACTCAAACTTGTCATCCTATGTGTCGAACTCTGCTAACTTCTCAAGAATCAGCATATCTGGTGGCAAGGGTTTTTCGGGCAAGCTAATACCCGTTTGGATTTCCAGGGCATCCTCTAATTGCTCCTGAAAATACGAAATGTTACTAATTGCATGTAACATTGATAAAAAGAAATCGAACATGTAAGTGATTGAAAACTTTACCTATTTTTCGATTTCTCTTCCACCGCATTGGTGTACGCATAATTGTATGCAACATGTCTAGGTGTAAGGTTGTTTTGGGCCCGAATGTCGTCGGCAAGTTTATCGACCGACTTACTCCTCGTCTTGTGGTGCATATTTTTCTTCCAATGCTTCACTACAACATTGCTCATGTCCTGCTAGGGCTGTGCATAACTAACTGGAACCGGTAAAACTGACCAAAACCGGCCGGAATCGGCACCGACAAGTTTCGGCGCGGCGTCGGTGAGGAAATTTTGAACTGAAGGTGGCTTCAGTAGGCTCCCGGCTACAAAGGTGATGTTTTACCAGTTAACCAGTAAAACCGACGTCGACTTTTACCATGCTTCTCTCTCCTGCCATCGAGTGTTGAACTTGAAGGTAAGAGTCTCTTGAACTACGAAATTAGGTTTTATAGATGTAGAAGAAAGACATGAAAGGGATGGACTTAAGATAAATTAAATAAAATGGGCTTTATTATTTTAAAATCCATGAACTAACAATCCAAACTCATTTCAAGCCCATTTAACTTAACTTAACCTAACCTAACCTAATTTAACTTTAACCTAGTGAATGAATTAACCCTCGATCCTCACACAACAGCTCAACATTGATATTTCTTCTGCTTCATCTTATCTTCTCTTGCAAATCGGAACAGTGCCTTCTCTTACCCTTTCACACAGCCACAACCTTATCTTAATGGGCATGAAGTCATAGGATTGTTCTTCACTTTCCTCCTAATCGATCAACTCACTAGAAGCCTTCCTCGTCATTCAAATCATTGTTGTTTTCTCACTATTCTTTAACAGATTTGAGGTTGTCGACCGAATCGGTTAAAATCGACAGTCGACCAGAAACTTGGTTGGTTAAAAACTAGTGTTCTAAAACTTTCCGATGCCAGTGCCTGAAAATGAAGAACCGACTTTTCCGGTTTGGTTTGTTACGTCAGTGTCGGTTAACCGACCATGCACACCCCTATGTCCCGTAAGAACAAAATCGTTGTTAATAATTGTAAAACTTGAATAACATTAATTAATTAGCGTGTCATTGACTTACCTTGAACTTCTGGGTGTCGAAGTGTGTGCATAGCTACTACCTCTCGTCAGGACGATGTCAAACTCGCGAAGGATGGGAAATGTGAGCTACATAGTTGATATATTGCTCACTTTTTCACTCTCATTTATATGCTTTTTGCCCCTTTAATTAGTTGTTTATAGAATAAAATATTTCATTATCACTAGTTTCCATGTTTTCAAATCTCATAAAGGTGTTTTGAGCATTTGAAGGAAAACTGGAGATTTTTGGAGCATTTTTGAGCAAAAATCCGGTTTTATGGACCTTACACCGAGGATGAACTTTCGTATAGCATAACTTTCTCATACGAGCTCTGATTTGGCTCCATAAAATATCGCTGTGAAGGGAATTAAGATATCTATAACTTTCTTGAAGATACCTTGGGCTGATATTGAGCTAGCTAATTAGTAAATAACAGGAGTTTAGATTAATTAGTGGACTTAATTAAGCTAGACTTGCTTTTAAATCTCAGTTGAGGGGGATTTCTTGAGCCGTAGTTATATAGCTGACCTAGCTTAAGACTAGAGGACTCAAAGTGGATATTGTGGCATGACTTTTCCACACCTACGTAGGGATAAGTAGGCAGTCAACTTGTGTTAGATTCCTAATTGACTAAGGAGAGCGCTAGGATTACTAATAGAGAGTTCCGCTGCCACCTATATCTAGACACAATACAAGTTCGATATGGAATTACACAATGTCACCTACGAAGCTCCCTATGAAACCAATGTCTTAGACAACTTTCACAATGTAAAGACCCTTTATCTTTTATTTGCTTTCTCAGTTTTCGTTGTTTTAATTGTTTTCAAAACCCAAAACCAACTTTTAGGGAGGATAATATGAAATAATTTGAAGCCGAGTAAGAGATGTATGGATTTGTCCCAATGTTGTAGGTTTAGGGTTTCGAGACCGCCACTTTGTTGGCAAGAAAATTTTCCAGTTTTAATGGCAACCAGGTTCCGAGGATGCTAAGCTAGAATCAGAAAGAGGACCATGCGTTCGCTAAGTTAGTCTTAAGTATACTCCAAAAGAAGGTATATTCATCTGCTTATCCTTCAAATTACACCTTTTTTATGTTGAAAGGAATGATTATTTAGAAGCATTATTCTCAATTGTTGTAGGCACTGATTGCATTTACGGCGTTGACACACCATGATGCAGAGGAAGCGGACTATGCCAGAATCACCAACTCCCCTACTCCACTACACCCGATCAACCTAAAAATGATGAATAAGTAGAAGAAAATGAGGTAGATGTAGAGTAAAGTGCAACCCGCGCCTGAGCAACTAGAGAGATCATAAATGGAAATTTCCTACTTCCAGATCATATATCTACCACCTCACATCCACAATTTTAGTGTGTCATGGATGAGTTAACGCGGACGCGTGATGATCTGACAACCATCCTCCTGAATCAAGAACACATTCTTAGTTGTCTGGGGAGGATCAAGCCAACTGTAGACGATCAGTTGAAACCTCTCGTTAGCAATGCAGTCTCTGACTAGGTCAAATGGTTGATGGAAAGCTTATATAGTGTGGAAGAAAATATAAAGACCAGTTTGGAGAATAGATCAAGTGAATCTCACGATGTAGGCTAGTCTCATGATGCCTGTAGGACGACATTTTTGGTCGAATGGATGTCTACATCAAAGCACATTTTAAGGCCATCATGGATAAACTGGAAATGCTCAGTGCTAATTTTGTGGATGAAATCCTAGAGAACTATGTATCGTTTGTGATATAAACGTAACCATGCACTCTAGAGGAGCTCTAGGTTATCCCTACTGATAAGGTAAATAGGAAGTCTTTAGAAGGACAAGAATTTGCTTGTCTGCGAAGTACAATGATTTCACATGCCTCAAAAACATAAGCCAAATTTACCTTACCACATAGATGTTAACTTGTTTAAGCAACCAAAGGAAACCTCAACAAGTTCTACTGACATCTATCCTACCTTTTCAGGACCCTATAAACACGAGGCCTCCGTTATTCGTAAAACTTCTTTGCCTGAAAACATGGCTTGGTAATGATGATGTAAGTTTAACAAGTTACATTTAATCTTATCATATCCATGTATGTGGGGCCACTTGCTATAATATACTAACTTCTCATAACATGTTTATCATATTTCTATAGCCTTTCAACTAATGATGGTATGTCGATAGGCCTACTCGAATTCTTATTAATAGGACACTATTATCATCTTCTATACTTTTGCCACCTTTTTCAATGAAGCAATCTACAGTGTTGCGCATGCTAAATATCGAACAGTCTAGAGTATTGAGGTTTTACAAGAATTCCTTATTGGGAACGAGACCGCTTGTTTGTCTAGGTGGTTGGATATCGCTGACATATACTTCCTCAACCACAAAAACAGTCATTGGGTAATGGTTCATTTTTCCATTTGCAATTAGGAGCTCCAAGTATATGACTGTGATATGGGGGTCATCAGTGATGCTAACTTGGATCATAGAATGTCTAGGTACTGCGACCACTAGTGGGGATTGTTAGTATTTCACAAGATATGACGATTCCAAGAAAATTCAAGAGCTACCGAAAGAGCCAAGAAACCAGAGTAGAACAAAGTGGAGCCAATGACATTCAGATGTAAATCATCAGAAGATGTTCCTCCGGCTTCGTGGCTTGAGATTGTTAGATGTTTGTGATAAAGCACGCGGGACACCTTCTGCCAGGCCAACTTTTGGTCTCTATTGTGTTGGATACCATGTAACTCTTTCAGCACAAGTGAGCGGTAGACATATGGTACCAACATCATGACCAGTAATTGGACGGACGAACTTTCATGAGTGGTTTTTATTTTAATGGACATGTCTATTGTGTTGATATTTTACATATCTGGTCAGAGATGTTTGGTGTATGTTTTATATGAATTCATTCTTGTCAGTATTGTTTTGCACCATCTCTGTACCATCGGAATAAATAGTATGGTATCATAATTTATCTAGTGGAATCTAACAGTCATCATCAGGTTAGGAAACAAATTGTAACCTATTGAATACCATTAAAAACTATTGTAAATTGTTGGAACCCATCGTTTTCAACAAAAATGCAACCTCACCTAATTTGTCATGTTCAAAATAGGAAGCATAACATAGACTCAGAACAAAAGCATAACACCAGCATACTGGCAAGAGGCAAAGGAAACATAAAGAGTAGTAGAGAGAGAATTTAGGACAACATGTGTGATCCAAGAGTTTGCTTTCCAAAACGTGAAAGATAGTCTTGGAAATATGAATAAGATAAGCGTAGTTTTGAGGGATAAGTGAATTTCGGGATAAAAGATAGAGTAGATGATCTTTTAAGCATACTTACCAAATTTTCCCAAGTCATAACCCTTCATCATATCATCGAATCAATTTAGAATTGACTTGTGGCATTTTTTGAGTCTACTACAACAAATTTTAGTTGTGCATTTGATCCAAGCTTATGACTATAAAAAGTAGCAGTCTGTTAAGTATCAAAAGTTATATCTAGATTTGTTAACATAGCTTCTATAGATCTCTTCATTCCATTGGGCCAGCTTGGTTAGTTTAGATATTGGACTGGTCTTTCTTCCCCTTTATGCATGTGAATTTTCTAAAAAGTTATGTGAGTAAATTTTTTCTCATTTACAATCTTATAGATTTGAGAGATTTTATGACACCCTTGAGAAATATCTATGGTGGTGATGCAAGGATTTTTCTGGTCATTCTTTCTTCCTCAATTTCACTCCGATTTTTGGATTATGTCATAAAAACAGGCATTCAGAGAATCAATGTCCTCATAATCATTTATTTTATACCTAAAAGCAGTTTTCATGTGTTGAATTAATGCTTGTTTAGCTGTGTTGCAAGACATGTTTAGCTTAGCATATTCTTTTCCAACTACTGCTAGTGTGGCTTTGCATCTGTACTACATTCCTGGTTGCGAAAATGGTCATTAAGCCATACACTTGAGTCCCACATTCGAAACAGGGGTCTTGCATGAGGGTTTATATTGGATGTGTTATCTCCTTTAGTTCATTAGGTGTTGGGCTTCTTTTGGGGATAAGCTTCTCTTTTCGGGCCTGGCTATCCCACATGTGTTTGTCACTGCCTCCCATCTGGGTCGGGTTCGAGCCCAGCAGCACTAACTTTTTGGAAATACTACTTGCAAAATACGTTTAATACTTTTTTTACAATTCTTTTTCAAATTCGGTTTTACCTTCTTCCTCTCCTATAAGTACAGCTCTCCTTAGACTTTATTTTTCATGTTTTGCGAATCATCTCTTTCACTTAAATAATATTTATGAGTTCTTGAGTTTTGTTTGCAAGTTGCAATGATTTGTTGTGCGAGTGGGCGTGCTACGAGCTATTGTTGTGTTAACCTTAGCAACAACCGCTTCGGGTTACCACCGACCTTGTCGTTGTGGGCTAATTGCTTTCAAGTTAGTGGGTTCAGTCTATTCCACGACATAGCGTTCACGTTTGCTCTACAAACCAATAAGTCCTTATATTATTTTGTAGTTATCGAATCTCCGTTCTTACACTGATCGCTTAAGTAATCGATTCCCCGGAGAGGCTCTACACTGGTGACTATTTTCCATAGTTATATTATCAACTGATTGGAGATAAACCCTAACAAGAATTTTCCAGTATCCGAATGGAGTTTCGTCTAAACCTCCCTCGAAGATAACCACAACTTACTGACACGAGGAAAACCTAGCTACTAAATTAGGTAAATTTATCCTCGCATTACGGCAATGTACTAGTCAATGTAATACATGGCTTTCTAGGAAAGACACTGAGTTATCGAATCTGTGGGAGCAGAAAGTTACTAAATATATCTTAATCGAGTATCAAATGGTTTTGGATCTTAAAAAGGTGTTGGTTTTGAAAGTAACAGTAACCAGTTTAAAGTAAGCAATCACAATTTCCACGCAAGTGCAACGAGATAACAAAAACAAATTATCATTGAGAGACAATATCTAAAGTTCCTGGGTTCATAAGGGTATATGGATTGCAATGATTCAGAAAATAATTCCACTTTGTCAATCGTTCTAAGGGAAACAGATATCCTCTATGTCTAATCCTAATTCCTTCGTAGATAATTATGATCCTATTAAGTACTAACCACCTAGTTATTGCTAATCAAGATGTAGGAAGCCTTAATACATTACCGTTTCATGGAAATCACTAACTTTCGACTTGGTGATCTATGGCTATTGCAATTGTATCAATCCTATTATCGCTAATTAGAACCTAATCCAATTCTTATTAATTCATTTCCAATCTCTAATCTCCCTTTGCAGGTCAAAATTAGTGATATGACATTTCTAGGTTTAGGTGATCAATCTAAACCTAGAGTTAAATAAAGTTCATAAGAACCTTAGAATGTAAATTGACAATTGTAAAATTAACCTCCAATCATTGCAATTATGAAACCCCTAATCCCCAGTGATCTCCATTTAGCTTCAGGAGTTATGGGGGCAACCATACGGGCGTAAGGTTACCTGCATTTCACCAGTGATCTCCATTTAGCTCCAAAAATACTTCTTTTCGTTCCTTTTTCTCTTGCCACAGCAAAAACGTACCTAAAGCAGATAACGAAGCACTTTTACTCAATAAACACTCAAATGAGATCGAAAATAGCTCAAGAATGGACAAAAAAGTGTCGAATTAGATACCAAGATGCGTCCGCATCACTTACCACACATTTTGTAAGTTCCCTCGCAGATTTATTCCATTCTTATTAGCCGTAATTAGCAAGAGACAAATGCTTATCTCTGAAGATACGAGACTGGAATAGACTTGTTTCACGCAGCAATTTTCTCATAAAGTTGATAAGCTCATTAGCTTTTGCTATTGAAGTGCTTTCAAGCGTCATAATTCCTCAAGAGCTCTAAAAGTTATGGTCTTTTGTTCAACTTTTCTTGCTAAAATTTTAGATAGAACAAATCAAAAGAAAGAGTTTGAGATCTCTTCAATAGAGCCATAAATAGTACATGATAATGATATCTTCCTTTCTTTCTTGAAATTGATAATATTGCTCGTTGGAATACAATATGAGCTTAAACTGCCCTAGACCCATTGTTGGGGATTAAGGATTGAAGTGACCAAGTGGTATATGTGGATATTCTCGAAAGACTTGACCTTGCGTCCCTTGGCAAACCGAGGACCATGGCCGATGAAGATGGTCCTCATTGAGAAAAACGAATTATCATACGACCACGGTCTCATTGGCGATCACGCGGCCGATGTTGGGCGAGGAGGTCTTGAACTGGTACCCGAATCGGAACCCATCTGATGATATCAAGATGACCACAGGGCTGGCTGTTGTTGCGGACAAGGCAATGCAAGTTACGAGGATGAAGAGGACGGTGTTGGTGGGTTTATGAGTATCACCCATCGGAAATCACCCTGAAATCGTCTATAAAGGCAAAATTGTCCCTCGTACGCCTAAATGCTCCGCGGACCTCAGGGCTGAAGCAGAATATGATTGTATATATAGACTATAGAAGTAAGTTGTGCCATATCGCTATTCAACACCAAACATAAAAGCTACGTATATGGTCTTCTGGTTGGGTTCACACACTCTTTTTCACTTGTTGGAATATGTCTCATATCAACTTATCCATTAGGGTTAAGGGAATTATCTCTTAGCCACAACTACAAGGGATCAAATCTTGTTGGGCATAATAATTTTAGTAGCTCAGTTGTTTGTATTATTTACAGTTTGTTTGTCTTAACTTATTCTATGTGTGCATCCTGATACACTCTATTTGGTCCGATCTAGTTGTTAAGCGGTGTACGCGACCTATGCTCATTCAATACTGACGGCAAAAATTGTTATTCCCATCAAGTTTGGAGTCTGTAATGTTACTATCTTACATAGTATCAATAGTTCAGTACATGTTGATATATAATATAAGTGGCAAAATTTTAAAAAAAATCATCTTCATAAATGAAAAAAAAAAGATTAAACTTGTTATTCAACTTCATAAATAAATTAAAAATTCAACCCCTTCATGTTAGAACCTAATCAAAGTTAGAGTTGGAATTTTTCAAATTTATTAAATATTAAATGAATAGAACTTTTTTTATAACAAATGAATTGTCAAAACGAATATAAATTTTTTATCTTCCAACTAATCTTTGTACTTTTTTTTTGAACACCAACTAATCTTTGTACTTAATTATAGGTAATGTTGTGGGTTTTGTTACCACTTGTCTAACTCAATTCTATAGTAGCTTACATGAACAGTTTGCAAGTAAAGATAAGTCAGCACAAAAGCATAACACGACATAATTAGTAATCAATTCAGAACAATACACGTAGCCGTAAGCTTCAACAACAACAACGTTGAAGTACACTTTGCTGACATACCCGTCTTTTTTAAAGTGAGAAGATTCACTTCAGCCTTTATGAAGTTTAACGAGAGAGATTCCTTTCCAAGATGTCAGTAACAAGTTCAATCGAACTCAACATCTATTGCATAACTACATCAATTTGTTCCACTTGTTGCGACCACAATTAACACGTCGATCTCTGCCTCTCAATAATACTCTGTATCTCTTGAGGATCAACGCTCCCGTATGTCTTAATTCTGTATCAAATGTACAATGCTGGAAAAATGAAATTTGTTTTGAATAAAAGAAATATAAATGGGAACCATGAAAAAGGAAATAGAAACAAGAAAGGATCCATGGGTGCTTGCACATAAGAGACCAATTAATATAAGGGTAAGATAAATGCTATGATGATGTACAAATGGTGCCTTTTGATCTTGAATGGTGAACTCCTTATATCTATAATCTCATCGACCGTAATAAGAGCAACAAATCATCGGAATCCATTATCCAACTTAGCATACGCCTAGGTTGCTTGTCGTAGCCAATTACACATAAGATCATACGACTTCAAGTCAACCTACATAGTACGGGTGAACGCCATATACCACATGAGGTATAGATTACCGCCTAGTATCAGTAAATATCAAGATAGATGACGTGGCCAAAACCTACCTAAACAAATAAGTAAATTCTACTGCTTGCGTTGCAGCAGTGTACCGGTCAAAGTAATATGGAGTATTCGTGAACAAATACCCCAAAATATCGAATCCACGGGAGTAATACGAAATTGTTGATCAGTTAAAGTCAAGAAGTTGTTTCATGGGGTTTGAAAATGGTTTGTATGTTTGTAAACTTATCGAAGGAGAGAAAAAGTAAATGATTGCAATTAAACGAAACAAGATCAAAAGGTATTACAAAAGAGTCAGGTGAATCAAATGATTAAAAATATCTAGGGTCACGGGTTCGGGAGACGCATTCATGGTAATAATTCTTCAGTAATGACAAGCTATTGGTTGTTCTCTAGGTGTGGCGGTTTACTCTAGATCTAGTTCTAACCCCGCCCGCACCCCGCACCCCCCTCGGGCGTATTAGTCCCTCAGTGATTACCCATCCTACCATCTACGACTGAGTTTCTCAGGATAGTGATGTAAATAATACCACGGCATAAAGATCTATGTAAACTCTAACGCAAACCCTAAGGAAGGCCTACGGTACCGCCAAAGTCCATCCTACTAATCTCTAATTGAGTTTCTCAGGCCAATAATGTAAACTAGGTCACTTCCCTATCTAATCCAAGTGGTAAATTCCCGGCTAAGGCACAATTACCTCTCTCAAATATTTCCCTAGACGGCCTATCTATGTCTAGTAGTAAGGTCTCAAAGGAAATGAATCCTGAGATTTAACCCAACAATTTCATCGTTGCATCAGTCTACTATCATGAAATCAAGTCTCCATCCTCCTAAACCCTAGACTTAGGTTTAGTTGTTCATCAATAAGAAGATATGAAGATCCATAGTAGAAATCAAAGAAGAAATCATGATATTCCTATAGAAGATTCAATACAAATACCACAAGATGAAACCTCGATTGTTCCTACAGTCCTCAAGCTCCTAGCTCTCCTCTCTACTTAGAGAATTTCGAACTCCCCTTGTTACAGACTTTGAAAAACTTCTAACTCCAATTGAGCGATCTCTATTACAAGCCCTAAACTGCATTTTATAGTGTAAGTAAAATCAAGGAAAAATATTAATTTCTGGTGCTCTATTGGCCCAAGATGTCAACCGAGAAAGAAATACACTAAAATCTACATTACTCAACTCTCAGTTAAACCCTGAGGATACACCTCGTATGACGAGTCCGAGTCTCCCTTATTCAGAAAATTTAAAAACAAATGCAGTATGCAATGCATGATTTGAACAAATACGATCCTAAGACTTGACGCCTAGACTAACAATACGAACAAAATCTTAAAATGATGTTATGCAAAAGTACAAAAAGGTGGAATGTACAACAAAGCACTTGGTAGGGTTTTGGTTAATTTCTCTCGGGGTTGAGCATACACACAGCTTCCAC
>JAYMSW010003537.1:0-12084 GCA_036897725.1 Erodium texanum
AGACAGACTGAACCTGTACGTGGAGGCCATCACTGCTCAAGACAGCTCTAATGCTCTTGACTTCATTTATCAAGCAAAACCCTTGTCTAAAACAGGCTCCAAAATTATCCAATCCATCAATGATAATAAGGTAATAATAGTTTTATAGTCCAACATTAATTGTTTTATTTTCAGCTAAAAAGGGAAAGAGGCTGATCTGATTAATTTCCGCATGAACAGGAAGGCATGAAACTTGAGAGACCAGACATATGGCCCCTGAGGCCCAACTATGTGGAGCCAGGAAGGACATTGCAGGACATGGAAATGCCAATAAGAGGAATGGACATTGCCTTATCTTCTTGCCCTTCCTTCCCTCTTGAGATGGTCAATGAGCAGCTCATAGATGTTATACAAACCTCCAAAGCACAAATAGGCCTAAAGCTAGAGCAAGCCAAGTGCTCTGCACCTTTTAACTCCACAACAGCCCCAGAGAACAAGGTAGAGCTTTCAGACAAGTACCTTAACACCCCCAAGATCTCCACATCTTACAAAGACCTCCCAGCCCTCTTCTTCTTGTTCTGCATGGAGCTTCTCCAAGACGACTCACGCCCACATCAGTATCCAGAGTCCACAGAAGATGTGAAGCCTAAAAGTAAGAGGACATGGAACAATATACTAACAATCAGACCAAACAACCAGAGATTGGTTTTTGCTGTCAAGTGCTCTATTTCCTTAGGCCTTGCTGTGCTCTGTGGAATGAAATACAATAAGAGAAACGGGTACTGGTCAGGATTGACGATTGCCATCAGTTTTGTAACGGGAAGACAGCCTACATTCACAGTTGCAAATGCTAGAGCACAAGGAACGGCAATGGGGTCAATCTATGGACTCATATGGTGCTTTATTCTGCATAAGTATGTGGAACTATGGTTCTTACCTCTTCTTCCATGGGTCATCT
This sequence comes from Erodium texanum, assembly GCA_036897725.1. NCBI lineage: Eukaryota > Viridiplantae > Streptophyta > Magnoliopsida > Geraniales > Geraniaceae > Erodium > Erodium texanum. The sequence continues at coordinate 938 of JAYMSW010003537.1, forward strand.
TCAGTAGCTTTCTCAGGCATAGCAGGATGTATGGTCAGGCTGGGGCGATCTCAGCAGTCATAGGGGCGTCCCTGATCTTAGGCAGGAAAAATTATGGCCCTCCAACTGATTTTGCAATAGCAAGAATCACAGAAGCTTCAATTGGGTTACTCTGTCTTGTCCTGGTAGAGTTTTTGTTCCAGCCTACGAGGGCAGCAACACTGGCAAAAGTAGAGCTTTCAAAGAGCTTGGGAGCAGTTCATGATTGCATCCACCAATTCTATCTGAGTGGCAGAGAGAAGAGCTTGTCAACTTCAGAGCTGAGAGAGAAGCAGAAGAAGCTCAAGTGCTGTGTAAATGAATTGGAGGGGTTCATCACCGAAGCAGAACAGGAGCCTAATTTCTGGTTCTTGCCTTTCCATGGAGCCTGTTACCGTAAGCTCCTAGGATCTCTATCAAACATGGCAGATCTCTTATTCTTTTCAGCTTGCATAATGGAGTACCTCTCACAAGTATCACAGAGATCTGGTGTAGCTTGGAGGGAGGCCGAAGACCACCTCAGTGATGATCTGGAGATTTTCCAGGAAAAAGTGGGCTCAACTGTCAAATGCCTTGAACAGATCACTAGAATCAAGTCACTGAAAGTGCTGGAACAGAAGTTTCAAGAAAAGAGCAAATCTAGTGATGTTGAGTTGGGGAAGTCACCAAATACGTATCCTCGAATTGACGAGGACGAGGTTCAGAAAGTAGTGAGCTCTTGTCTTCAACATTCAGAAAAAATAGCTGACACCATTGAAGTCGATGAAGTTGGAGAGGCGGTGAGAAGCAAAATGGTCCTCTATTTGAGCAGCATAGGGTTCTGCATCGGTAGGTTGCTGAGAGAAACACAAGAGATAGAGAAAGAACTGAGAGAATTAGTCAAATGGGAAAATCCTTCAGCACCCATAAACCTGCATGAAATTTCCAGCAAGATAAAGGATCTGTGCACATAATAGTATCTTCCTAGTACCTGATCATGTCATTATAGTCATACATATATTATTGGGTTGATAGCTTTAGGCTGTCTCCCTGTCAATATAACTAAAATTGAGCCCTAAAATATCTTTCCGAGTCTGTAAATAAAATGATTGAGTAGTATTATTTTATCTGCAACACATATGTACACCAGTTAAGATCAACATAATCAACTCTTAATCTATCTGTTCCTGATATGTGCACTAGAAAATTAGTGCAGTGCAGGTACTTTACAAAAGAAAGTGAAATCAAGCTCTTTTTCTACACCGGTAATAACTAGATTAGGAAGCAACACAACTAACCCAGTAAGGATCACCATACAAGAGAAGATTATGCAATAACAGAGCTAGGAATGGAGCTCTAAGAGAATATGTAACATAGAAGAACAAACTGGTAAATGGATTGCAACGGTCTATAAATTTAATAGTCAGATAAAACTCATAGTTTCACATCAAAGGTTTTTTACTACATCAAATTATATCTCAGTCAACAAAACTGACATGATGTTTCTATTCTGCATGCATCCAGGAGCCCCTAATGGCCTTCATACTTTGGGTCAGCCACCACGTAATGATAGCCTATAACCAGTGCAAAAACAAAGATGCCAAGGAAGTTGACAATGAAGCCCAGGTCTTGATCGTCAATCATCTGCAATGTCACAAACAAAAATTTATGTAAGTACCCAGCAAAAGACTACTAAAGTACAATTTCTAGGGTTTTCAATTGATTGGCATCTTTGCAAGGGATCATTAAAATGGGGAAACTCCTAATCTAACTTGCAGCTAATGTCAAAAGCATATTTAAGATTCATGACTTATCTTCTTCTTCTTTCTTTCATAGGCTGAGAGGACTAGATTCATATGAGTCTCACAAGACTAGCAACTGGGATGCAAAAAAACCATCATCTATGATGTGGATAACATATCTATATATGTATATATACCTCTTTTAATCATATTCATTCTTATGCCTTTACAAGATTTAACAAATACAATTGAATCCAGAAATAAAGATGGCAAATTTAAGGGGTCAAGGAGATTTAATATCTACTATATAATAAATCTCGAAACGAGATTCATTATTACCCATTACTGGAGACTAAAAAGAACATACATGGTGGAAGAAGAAAATCCTGAACCATTTAGTTGTGTCATGGGTGAGGGATATGCAACACGCTACAACTTATTGTAAAATTTAATGTCAAAAGACTGAGTAACCCTGATTTCAGACACTTTCTCTATGCAATAGGCTACAGATTGATGCTATGTGCCAGCAGATATTATCAGCTCTAAGCTTGTTAGCTGCATCTGTCCAGACATGCTACATTCATAAAATTTCCGATCACAACTGCAACCCATAATTTTCGACACGAAAACTCAAAAAGGGAATAACGATTTCGAAATCTACAGACAAATGTAACAATGAAATTGCAAATAAAACGAAGATCTAGAAAACCTAGAAGCAATTATGACGCAAAAACGTTGAGATCAAATGGAGGAAATGAATCTGATTCAGTACAGGACAGAAATATGGGAAGCTCACGGTGGCAATTGTGATCGTTTGAGGAAGACGACGGCAGGTCAATTCTCTGCTCTGGCGGAGTGAAGAGTTCAGAAGATCAGAGTGAGAGACAGCCTCAGAGTCAGAGGGTTAGAAGGGCAAGGAGGTTCACGATATGACGTCGTTTTTGGAGTAACGCAGTAGGTACGAAGATATAAAAATCATATGTGTGTGCTGGGATTCAGGCCCAGGTCCCCACGGCCACAACGTGGAATTCTCACCACTAAACTACAGCCACATGATGACAACTTTCCTTATTAGAAATATATATTTACACTTTACTTCCAACGTGTCGTTCTCTTAAAATTTTAAAAAAACTTGATAATTTTTTTTTTGAAAATAGAAAAACTTAATAATTCAGTTAATAGGACACTTCAAAGGATTAGTTCCAGATCAGAGCCACAGTTAAAATTTTGTTTTATCAAAATGAATTTGAAGAATAAATTCTATGTACATATGTTATTTCACTATATTTGTGCTTAATGTTTGCTCACACATTGATCATTTTAAGCTAAGGTTACAACATAATGATATTTTATGGTTGCTTAGCTCGATTTTCACGGAACAATTAACGTGTTACTATCTCCTATTTTTAAGGATTCTTCCTTCACACAATATAAAACACAAATACACTTTTAACAAAATTAAAAATTCTGTATCAATTTTGTTAAACATTACAATTAAACCCTAAAAAAACAACCTTGCCCATTCCTATCAAGCTCCGCACAAATGAGCTTTGTGATTGCAGCCTTGCAGGCAACCAACTGAAGGGGAAAAACAACTTCTTCATCATGCCAAAGCCAATCCAATAGAACAAGTACATCACATAAACCCAATCAAACAACTCATATAATAAAATTTGACACAAATACTGTCATAAGAGTCAATTTTGTAATCTATCACACACGTTGAGCATCTTAAAACAACATAGAAAAAGAATCACTGAGACAGAAAAAAAAAGACGCTCCATAGATTTCGATGGAGTGGAACATTTACTTTGTAAATTTCTTTGTATCATTTCTTCTCGGATACTCCAGCCAACCTGCAAATAAATTCCAAAACCATGCAAGAACACCAATTAACACGCCAACAGAAAAGAAAATTGAAGAAATCGTGCATCCCAATAAGATGTTAAAATGTTGACTTCAATACACCAAAAATGAGAAAAGTAAATATTCCAACCAAGCGCTGGTCTTTGGGGTGGATGCCTTTCCACTGGTCTTTGTATGGACACTTTATAACAGAGGGTAAATCCTTATAATTGTACAAACTTGTATCCTAACAATTTAACAACTCATTTTGAGCATAAGATGGCCGTTACACCTTGCATAAACAAAACAAAAATGTAAAATGGGACCGAAGATAAATCTTTTCCATTTTGAAAGTAGTGAAAGTGAAAAAATAATTTCCATGCTTGGCCTTATATTTTACTTTGAAGAGCCAGTATCCAAGAACTCAATAAATATCCACAAGTGAACAAAAATAAGTTCCAAGGCATAACCATTGAGGATGCTTCATTCTAATATTTTACTTTCAAGAGCCAGTATCCATCTGATGGCTAAGCCAAAACACAACTATTCTAATACTAAATTCAAATCTTTGTTTCAATGAAATGCAAAGGGCGGGAAATGAAGGTATTTCGACGCACTTACGTTAAAGGGGTGAACTCATTGAAGGCACAGATCAAAACAGTCCACTATATCTAAGGAAATAAACTTTAGGGCAAAATTTGAAGAAATATAGACTCCTATTTAGCTTTACTAGATGAGCATTCAACATAATAATACCAATTGTAAACTACAAACTAGCCAAATGGTAAAAAATATTAAATCTGGTGAAGCAAGGGAAAAAAAGAGAGAAAAGAATCACCTCATCTTCCTGAGCACAGTGGACATCTCCTCTCTCTTCTTCTTGGCTCTCTTGTGAGTACCCAGCTTTCTCTTGGCCACCTTCAGAGCTCTCTTGTCCTTCCCCACCTTCAAAAGCTTTGTGATCCTCTTCTCATATGGAGCAAAACCTGCTACTTCCCTGATGAGGCCCCTCACGAAATGGACCCTCTTGCTTGTTTTCTTCAAAACATCAACAAGAACAAAAAACCATCTCACAATTTTTATCAATAACACCAAATGTATAGAAAACTCACTTCACAATTTCGGATTGAAACCCACACAAAAATGTACTCAACCCAGACAGCCATTGTCACTTTCAGTTGGATGGTTTAAACAAAAACCACCACACTCTCATAATCAACATAATATTTAATGCTCAATCAGTCACTCACAAATTCAAAAATCAAACCCCAAAACACCATAAATTAAAGTAAATATATTCAACCAGAAGAGCTTACCCCTTTTCTGCTGGAGGGTTTAGGAGCCAACTCACGCTTGGTGACAATGTGACCTTTGTTCAATCCAACAAACAGGCCACTGTTGGCTGCGCGGGAGCCATTTCCTGCAGTAATTGAACTATGAAACGTAAGTACATTTGGGGAAAATACTACATTTCAAGAAGAAATTGGCATAAGAATCGACGCAATGATCGGAGAAAACCTCGGTGAAGCTACAGGAGATAACGGCCGGCGGCGGAAAAACGAGCACCTGAGTTCTGTCTCCTCCAAGCTCTGAACCCTATATATCTCCCGCGTGTGAAGATAATTTTGTCCAAAAGATTTCTGTTTAACGTAATTAGTGCCATACGGCGTCGTTGCTCACTTAAGATCAAATGGCCATTCTATTCATTTTCTCCCAGGCCCAACAGACCCGACCTTGTATATGAAACTAGAAGTCAAAGTCGTTGGCCTATATAGGCCCATATAAACTGAAGAAATTAGTTAAGGTTTTTGATAGAAAATATTTAAATTTAGTCCTGTCCGAAGTGGTGTGAATTTTTTTTTTTTTAAATAAGTGGTGTGAAATTTTAATATGTTAATTATGAATATATATTTAAACGATAAATGACAACCTTTGGTTTGGAGTGCCTATGTAAATGGAGGACAATGTAGACTTCATTGATACTCCACCATAGGCATAGGAATCGAATATGCGAGTCAACCAAAACATGCCCGTGTGTGTGTACTTGTCATACCTTGAAAAGATATATTCTTGACCTATTTTCTTTTACATAGTCCAAACACAAGACTACATGGTGCGTAAACCCAAATTTAAGTTTTTATTAAAAACATTAAGAAATTAATACTGGAAAGGCAGCAAACATGCGTGTAATAGCTAATATTAATATATCTTGGCTTTTCTCTATTTTATAGCTGCAATTAGTTGACCAACAAATTAGGACACGGCTAAGAAGTAGTTTGTTAGGTTGTGTAGAATTATGAGTGGGAACAAAAATGGAGACTAAGTCCCTCCCTACAATAGTGGTCGTCTTGTAGTCAATTTTGCGGTTGCAAAGTATACGTGTCTTACCCTCAATTGAGTATTTTATAAATGAGTAATAATATCTCAAGATATTTTATTTATCAATTGATTGAGAATAACATAATTTTAGTTAACAATTAGAAGTCTCTCGTTTAAATGAAGTTGACATATTTTTATTCATAATAATTATTACGAAGAGTTTATTATATTGTATTGCGGTCGTGACATTAATTTTGAGTGTTTTGACTGTATGTTCTTACTCTAACATATAAGTATAGTTTTTCTTTATTTTTATTTTGAAATATAACTCATTTTAGGTGTGGTGTAGTAGATTAGACTGGGGATGTTCGCCTATCGATTAATGAGACCGAGAGACTCTTTCAAACTAGTTCTGGCATCAAAATCAAACTGAGTCAAACACTAAAAACTAGAATAAAGCTGGCACTACGGCCCAAGAAAGGCTGCCTCAGAACAAATCTTCATATGAGCAATGTGCAGATCCGTTAGAAAAGTCCAACAAGAATAGAATTTAACATTAACAAAAAGAAAATAAACCGAAAAAGTTAAGAGTATACTCATAAGAACACTCATCTTATTCTCTAAATTTTAGTAACACAATAACCTAATAAAAAAAGAGAACCGTAAAAAAGAACCCTATACATATAGCTCGTATAATTAAGAATGAATTATATATTTTCTTAAAACAATGTGCTAAACTTCATTACAATTTTAATTGTAAATAATATGCACTTCAGTTGAGTACATAGTTTGATTTCAATGGTAAGGAAAGCCGAAGATCCTATTTTCAGGGAAATGCAAGAAGTGAAGGAAGGGTGACAGTTAAAAAGTAAAACAGACAAATCACGCGGCTAACAGAGAGCGGCGGTGAGTGCCGATCTAATCAAAGGTGGACTGTAGCTTTCAAAACACGCGTTGAACCAAATTAGTCTTATTTTGAAAATTCAAGATAACGATAACAAATTAGTTAAATTAATATTCTCAATAAAAAAATCCAAATTGCCCGAAAATTAATATCTGACAACTGCCCGGAACTCGACAGCGAGAGAGTACAAAAGCTGCCCGAAATCTAAGCGGGCAGTTGATCCAAAAATCGAGGCTCCTCCAATACTTTAGATTGCATTTCACTTTCCGCAATCCGCTTGTTTTCTGGTCACTGCCACTGCCACCCACCATTCCCCACCGCCGTCGTGGGTGGCGCGTGAGTATCATCTTCGGCCACCTCTCGAGTTGGAGTCAGATGGGTCAGGGGTTGAGTTGCGGAGAGCGCCGCCACGACGGTGGTTTTTTCAGCTCCGTGATGAATGGGGACCCGGAGGTGGTCCGGCGCATGGTGGAGGAGGAGCCGAGGATGGTGGAGCAGAGGACCGGCCACGGAAAGCTCTCGGCGATGCATTTGGCTGCAGTCCATGGCCAGATCGAGGTGGGTTTTCCTTGTCTTGATTTATTTTTGATGGATTTGTTGTGGGTTCTCAATTTCTCGCGGAAATGTTGATGGTTTTCGCTTGGTGATTGCTAGATCCTCTCCTTGCTGCTGGATCGGTCTGTGAATACGGATATCTTGAACCGCCATAAGCAGGTACATCTTTTGTCAGATCAAGCAGCATTTTCATCATCGCCCGCATCTTCTCCGTTACACCTTGGTTTTTTTAGCCTTCATCTATATTTTCTTTCGTTGTTGATTGTTTTTAGACGCCATTGATGATGGCTGCTATGCACGGGAACATCTCATGCGTGAAGAAGCTTATTGAAGCCGGAGCAAATGTAAGCTAATGCCTAATGTCAATTGATCTGTTAATTTGTTGAAAAAATTCAGCTGATTGAAGGTTTTTATTTCGTATCTTCGACCAAATCTGTTCATAAGTGGTGTTTGATCATTTTTTTTGGTTAATTTTTCTATATATAGATTTTGATGTTCGATTCTCTTCACCGAAGAACCTGCTTGCATTATGCTGCATACTATGGTCATTCAGATTGTCTGCAAGCAATTCTTTCTGCAGCTCATTCCAGCCACGTTGCCGAATCCTGGTTAGACTCTTTATCCTTTGGTACTTTCGAAGTACATAGTTTTGCGTTTTTTTGATATGATATATATTGGATGAATGATGACACAGGGGATTTGCAAGATTTGTTAACATAAGAGATGGAAATGGTGCAACCCCACTACACTTAGCAGCTAGACAAAGGCGGCCCGAGTGTCTTCATATCCTATTGCACAATGGTGCTCTTGTTTGTGCTTCAACCGGTGGATATGGGTAATTTTCTTGATTGATTAGTGTGTGATTATGGTTTGTGGCTTATCATTTTGTTATTGACAATGACAACATTTTCATCCTAACTGCAGCCACAGAGGAAGTACAGCGCTTCATTTGGCTGCTCGTGGTGGTTCTTTGGATTGTGTTCGCGAATTGCTTGCTTGGGGAGCTGATAGGCTTATACTTGATTCCTCTGGGTGAGCCTCAATAAATTGATTCAATTAAGCTAGTTAAACTATTACTTTAATTTCTGAGATTTTCTTTGTTTGGAAAATATCATTATTGATGATTGAATTCTCTAATATGTCTCGTAGCTCATTCTCGGGTAAATTATTTTGTTACCATAAGTTTAGCTTGGCAAGGCCATAATCTCTTATTACAGTTCATAAATGGAATGGTGAACTTGAATTGGAACTCGATAAATTACTGAAACGGTTTATGATCAATCATTTTATCGAAAGCTTGTGAAGGATGTACATTGAATCTCATAATGGGATATGTATCTGCAGGAAAATCCCATACAGTGTAGCGATCAAGTACAAACACAAAGCATGTGCAGCCTTGCTGAACCCTTCAGCAGCAGAGCCTCTTGTCTGGCCATCACCTTTAAAGTTCATCAGTGAGCTCAATCAGGAGACAAAATTACTACTGGAGAGTGCTTTATTGGAAGCAAACAAGGAGCGAGAGAAAGCCATTTTAAAGGAAACATTATTTGCCCCGGCATCGCCTTTGCAATCTGGTGTTGATGATGATGATAACGCCTCTGAGGTAATATTCTCTCCCTCACAGAATTATAATTTAACAATCTACTCATGATTGTGGCAATTAATGATAGTTGATTTCCTAATTACTCGTCTTCTCTATCTTAAACAGGAAAATGATGTTGAGCTATGCTGCATATGCTTTGACCAAGTGTGCACAATTGAGGTGAGACAGTGTGGTCACCAAATGTGTGCTCATTGTGTCTTAGCTCTGTGCTGTCACAAGAAGCCCAATCCTTCATCTGCTTCTCCTACAGCCCCGGTCTGCCCATTCTGCAGAAGTGACATTACCGAGCTAGTTGTTGCCAATGTCAAGCCCCAAAGCATTGATGCGGTGGAAGTAGAAACCAGTCCCTCAAGGCCTAGGAAATCAAGAAAGTCTAACTTCAGTGAAGGGAGCAGCAGCTTCAAGGGCTTATCAGCCATCGGCTCCTTTGGAAGAATTGCAGGTCGCAATTCTGGAAGGATTGCTGCAGATTCAACCGATGAGTTTGATAAGCTGTCTCAATTGACAATCTAAGAACTGGTTGATGAATTGGCGGATATGGCAGTATAGACTTTATCTCAAAAACAGGGGTCATTTTTTGGTATGTCCTTCGAACTCTCCATTCCATATGGGTCTTCATCATTGTAACGAGCATATGCGGATATAGAGTTAAGTAAGAGGTCCTTCAAGTTTGGACATAAACCAACTTGGTAATGTAGTCTGCATCTTGAAGCAGCAGTGTATTTCAAGTATTTCTTGCCCAAAAACTCATGGAGAACTTTCTTAAATGTGGAAAGTGAAATTTTCAATGGCTTTGGGACCATGGTGAATAAATGTTTTATGTTTGGAACCAGAAATGTACTCCATTGATTCTTTGTCTTTGATCTTCAAACATTCTCCTTTAATTTGTGCCAATCCTGTTTAACTTCCAAATGGGTTCTATGTTCTTCCAAATAACTGAGATGCTGTTGTTTTCTCTTCTCGGTTAGGCTGGAATTGGATTATGATTATGGCCCAAGACATAACCGAAGGAACATAATGCACAATATATTAAGGAAACCATTGCACAAGCAACATAGCATGGCCTATGTTTGACCCACTGATGTTGCTGAGTGAAATATGCAAAGTAAATGGTCACAACTAGTATTATAATGCAACATGAAATTAAAGTACACAAGATGGAATATCTAGAGGGGACAAACTTTTAATGAGGAGTAAAGAAGTAGAAGAAAGCATTTGGCTCTTAGGAGCAATGCATAATGCTGAATCTGAAGTCTGAAACCATGAACAAGAAGTTCATTACGCAATCAGTTGCTGCGGACGCAAACAAGAGAACAGTAATGGAAGGCCGTACCAACCGTCACTGTCTTGTTCTAGTAATTTTCTGGTGCTTGACTGTGGGCCACCGACAAACAGCGGGTTGGAGTTGGGCGGCTCTGAATCAGAGACGCCGGCGATTTCGGCAGAGGCGGCTCTCCTCTCCTCCCGAAGGAAGTGGCCGAGAGAGGGAGCATTGTTTGTGGTGATCACATTCACAGCATCGGTGCTTAGCTTGGAGCAGAGAGAGAACAAGCAGGCGGGTTTGGGCATAGAAATCTTCTTGTTCTTGCTGGTTTGGTGGGTGGTTCTTGCACCAGCTCTCCTGGTCGATCTGGACATCTCTAGGATCCTGGGAATGCCCATGAGGCTCCCCAGAGTGATGCTTCTGTCGTGGAAGAAGGACCCATTTGACTGAAACAATTTACATTAACACAGTTAACTGGTGATTTATATTAATGATTAAACTCTAGAGCTGCACCTGAGTGTCAAGGTCGGAAGAAGAAAAGGCTGAGGAGGAGGGAGAGGCAGTGAGCAAAGTGCTGACAGAGATTGATCCAGAATGGTCTGGGTTTCTGTTTCTCCTCACCAGCCCAACTCTCGAATTCAATGGCCTCAGCCCAAGAGGCCAACCTTCTTCCTGATACATTTATAATTACACATTCAATTCAAATTCCCAATCAATCAACCAGGACAGTAATGTACCTGTTGTTGCTGAGCCATGGAGTCTCCAAATCCCGAGTCCTGCTATCCTAAGCAATGACAGCAGAATGATCAGAAAATGGAATATATATTTGATTATTATAGTCCTGTAGATGAGAAATGGAATCAACCCCAAACAATGGCAGGGGTGGGTGTTCTCCCTCGTGATCTTTGTTTTTGGTCT
>JAYMSW010003538.1:0-12084 GCA_036897725.1 Erodium texanum
AGCCGCAGTGATGCGCCGACGCAAGCAGGCGACGCTTCCTCCGTATTGGGAAACCGGCCGCGACGCTTCTGATTTCCATCAGAAGCGAAGCGCCACTAGCAATGCCCTTAAAAGGGTAATTACTTGAAAATTTGAACAATTTTGATGGGTATTTTGGTCATTTACTCTGAAATTTTAATAGAGTTTGAAGAAAAAATAGACGGAGAAAATTTACGGATAGTTTAAAGTGTCTTCGTGTAAGTTGAAACGTTAAGGTGTTATGTAAATTTCAACTATAGGCTAAGGGGCATTTATAAATTATCCTTTTTCCAAAATTTCACACACAACATGTAGCATGTTTAAGTAAGGATTGGAGAGTGTAGTTACTAAAGTTGCTTCTAAAGAAAGTGTGGTTAGGCTTCGATGCTTATGAGTATGAGCCACTTTTCGTTGACTTTCGGGTCTTCTCATCCTCTTAAGAGCGTTTGCAACTGCGCCCAAAAGGTCCATAGTATACAAGGAATCTGTGGTTTCATCTCTACTGGCACCTTTGTTATGTCATGAGCTGCATTGCAAATTACCTTCGGATTTTCCCGTCCTCTTGCAAGCTAACGCAACTACGCTCAAAATGCCTTAGCTGTTAATAAGCTTGTATTCATACTTCACGAATCATCTGTTTGTTGAGTATTTAGTGGGGTTATGTGAACAAAAATATGAATTTTAATTTACACATCCGGCAGAAAAATGTCAAAAAGGATGTTGCACTACGACTGCATATAAAAAAGAATGCATCCTAAAGAAAGCAAGTATTCACTTTAAATGCTCAACATGGGAGTGAATTCGAGGGGTAGGGATAGAGATGGATGATCATATTGGATGTAGAAGTAACAAGTAATAACTACACTCCCTCTCTTCTTACCTTAACATGTATACAACATTTTGTAACACGATAAAGTGCAAAATCATGCATTCTTGATCATCTGTTGTAAAAATGTATAAAGAAACTAGGGGGAATTCAGCTGCATGCGTGTAATTTTAGGTGAGATTGCATGTACATAATATTTGAAGGCATGGGGGACTAGAAACTTCTTGAAACTTTCAATGTATATAACTTTTTAAAACCAAGTTAGACTGTTTTATGAGCCTACATTTTGACATCTTTTTAATATTATAAACTATTTTGGGTTTTCAACTTCATTAATCACTCAAACATACATAGCTAAGACATATATTATCTGCATTTTTTTGGGGATTGTTGCTTCAAAAAAACAAAAATGAAATAAGAGAAAGATATTCTTTTCTTTGTATGAGACTAAATATATAAAAAGGCATTTGTATTGTTCATGTAACATGACAGAAATCTCTGTATTCAATTAATTTATATTTTCAAACCTTTTTATTTCTCATATTTATTTTTATAATTAAATTACACATCCTTCGGTTAAGTATTTTCAGAACAAATTAGTTAAATTATTTATTAAAAATATATTTTCTACATCAATTTAGAGTATTCACTAAACCTGCCCCAGCCGGAAAAAAAATCATGAATCGCTGTCTACTTGATATGAGGAACGACGTCTAGAGCAAGCCTCGTCACTCACCTCCGCCGTCGTCACCACCACCTTCACGACGGCACGCAAGCACTCACCAGTCACCACCTCCATCCCCACATGTTTATTGAACCCTACCGAAAGACCAATCTCAGTCAATATCGACGAAACTCCATCTCTCTCTTTCATACGGAGACCAAACTGTGTTCGAATCCATTTCTGGAAGTGACTGGCCATGGCGATTGCAGCTGGAGCTGTCGTAGTCCCATTGGGCCTTCTCTTCTTCCTATCGGGTCTCGTCGTCAATCTCATCCAGGTATTCTCGTAATGTTGATTCTGTTTCCTTATGGGTCGTAGATTTGGTTTTACTCCAGCTTGTCACTGTCTCCGGAATCGAGGATTTGGGGGTTTGGGTTTGTTTGCGAGGAGCATGGAGGATACTGGGTTCGCATATGTTTGCAGCTCGTTTGCTAGTTGCATGTATATCTAGGATTGGGGGTTCTGGATTTGAGGCTTTTGGTTTCTTGTTTGGTTGCTGAGAAAATGAGGGAGAAAGACTGCAGTATTAAAATTTGAAGTCACCACTTAATTTGAGTTCTATGCAAACTATCTGGATTGGTTGAGGTGGACTTTGATTTCTGGATTGGACTTAAACCTTGTATAGGAATTCGTCTGCCCAGTGTGTAAATTATACAGTATAGGCATACATGTCTTGAGCTGGTCAGTTAGGTGGTGGACACCATTTGATCCTGTCTCCTCTTGTTTTCAGGCAATGTGTTTTGTCACTATCCGGCCTCTGTCAAAGAATACATATAGAAAGATCAACAGAGTGGTGGCAGAACTGTTGTGGCTGGAACTCATTTGGATTGTCGATTGGTGGGCAGGAGTTAAGGTATCGATGAAAACCCATTTGTTGTAGTTTTAGTGCTTATATCTTTTAACCAACGCATGCCATTTTCCTCATCTTACATGTATTTTTCATGATACACAAGCTTTCATTCTTGGGGTACTTGTATCTTTGACTTCATAGCCTAGTATGTATTCGATCTTATACAAAGTTATCTTGCCGCAGATCCAACTATATGCTGATCCAGAAACTTTTCGTCTAATGGGTAAGGCTAAGCTTTAGAGCTTGAAGTTTCTTTTTGGTGGAGAGGGTATGTAGTGATTTATACAAGCTGTAAATCTGTTTCACTTTTCAATGCGTCATTTCTAGGTAAAGAGCATGCGCTTGTTGTATGCAATCACAGAAGTGACATTGATTGGCTGGTTGGATGGGTTTTGGCTCAGGTGCTGTATTTATAAAATTTAGTTTTAGAAGAATGTATTCCCTATTTTGTACAAGCAAACATGTACTTGTGCATATTAAGTGAAGATATACATATATAGTCAAATGTGTACAGAAAAATATGCTGATACTATATATATGTTCGGAATGCTACATACACCTTTTGGTGCCCCTTATGTTTTTTTTTTTACTGCTGATTACTTCCTGAACCAACATATAACAGCGGTCTGGATGTCTCGGAAGTGCTTTGGCTGTAATGAAAAAATCATCAAAACTCCTTCCGGTATGCTTCTAAGTTCTAACCATGTTTGCTTTATGATTGAGCTGAAAGTTATTGATTCTGAATTTCAAGTTCAGTTAGCAGTTCTCTTAAATAGAGGTAGAAGAGTCTGCAGTTGTCATTGTCCTTTGTCAATGGATATTTCAGCTGGTGCCACCTGACTAGTTAGCCGTGTGACCATTGCAAGGCTGGCACTATGTTAAACATGGTGCCTAATCATCGGTTCATTGCCCCAATTCTCTCTCTCCCTTATGATATTTGAAAAGCGTTCTTGTACAGTCATTTAACTTAGGAATAGTTTATGAATTTATTCGGGATCCAATATGGTTCTTGAAGTCGATATGGGTTTCTGATAAAGTCTGATATGGTCTTGTTCTTAACATCCAGTGGAGTTGTATACTTGTTAGAGGGAGTCACTGTCAACTTCTTTGTGTTATGGGAATCAGTTGGTGTTTTAGGGTTTGTTTCAATTGTCCCTCCATCATCTTGTCATTGCTTGCTAAATTTCTGTCTAAACTTAACATGTAGTTGTCTGTAGAATTTTCATTTGTCTTATTATATTGAAATGCATATAGAGGATGTCTCTCATCCCCCACTCCATGCAGGTCATAGGATGGTCAATGTGGTTTTCTGAGTATCTATTTCTGGAAAGAAACTGGGCCAAGGATGAAAACACATTAAAGGTTTGCCTCTTACTCTCATTACTAGGCATGCATTTTCACTATCTGTCTATGCATTCTGATGATAACCCTTGATCTATTCTAAATTAAATGGATTGTATCTGCAGTCAGGTTTTCAGCGGCTAAAGGACTTCCCCCAACCCTTTTGGTTGGCTCTTTTTGTTGAAGGAACCCGCTTTACACAGGCAAAGCTTTTGGCTGCTCAGGAATATGCAGCTTCAGCCGGATTGCCTGCACCTAGAAATGTTTTGATTCCACGCACGAAGGTAGCCGGGTTTCCATTAATCTCTATCTCTTCATCTTTTACTTCGTACATTTGAAGTTTACTTCCTACAGTTCCTTGCTACATAATATTATGACCAAACATGCAGCATTCTATTTGATTTTTCCCATAGCGGGGTACTATACCAGTGCTCTTCACTAACAATAGGACAATGTGATTATAAGTTGTCTTCTTTATGTTATGGTGCTCTATCATATTGAAATCTGTTAGGTTTACAATTAGGATACTTTGGGAACCTTATCCGGATACTTACTAATGGTTAAGTTGCTGCTACAATTCACTCTTTTCACTATGTAAGTAAGTTTGATGTTCAATTATAGTAAACAAACACAAGTAATGATGTGCTTGTCATATCAACCACCCATTCTCAATTCAGCTCATGCCACTTTTGCACTATGTTTTTAAATGCTGATTTTCTTCTAATTTGGTATATGCAATTTGCTTCTTTATGTCACATCTAGAGTTGACAATTCGTGTGTGTCATGTTGAAGGCCGAGTTTGTGTTGTATGAGTGAACACGAACACCAATGTAACACGTTTGTGTGTCACATTTCTAAAGATTGAATGCGAATTAGTTCTCACCCTGTCAGTATTCAATTTTGATGAACCCGAACACATATAACTCATGCATTGTCGTGTCATTTTCACATGTCATGCACCATTTTGGCAACTCTATCCTCATCCATCTAGTGTTCTTGCCATCATGGGACCAATGTCAGTATCCAATTTTGATGTCATAATTTTATCTTTTAATTTATGAAAGGGAATAATGTGTTGTCATTGCTTTGGTAGTTTAGGTCGAATGCAAATTAATTCTCACCCTGTTTTAATGTGTTACTTTTAGGGTTTTGTTGCAGCAGTAAGTCATATGCGCACATTTGTTCCAGCCATTTACGATGCAACAGTGGCTGTTCCTAAAGATTCCCCTGCGCCTACAATGTTGAGACTTATCAAGGGACAACCTTCTGTGGTAAGCCGAGGAAAAATGGGAATTTTAAACGTGTACGGCATTTGGTGTATATAAAATCGATGTTTTATGTGAGTATATAAATATCAAAGTCCATTTCAGAAATATTTGTCCCTTGGTACACATGCTTTATGTTCAGAAGAAAAAAAAAACACAGCTCTTTTTATATTGAGGTTTGGCTAGAGGTGCTTTTGTCATCTATGGAACTGGAATTTGCTGAAATAATTGGAAACTGAAAATTGTGGATTGAATCAGTCTGGACTCAGTTAATGCAAGAAACAGTAAGCCAAAGAATCATTCATGAACTGAATGATTACTTTTTTTGCTTTCTATTTGACCTCTTACTTCCACAGATTGAGAGGGCTAAAGTTTGTTTCGGTGTGGAAGTAGTGCCATATCTAAGTTATCATCACTGTTTGTCTTTCTTGTGATGCATTAGCTAGTTAGAACATAAGCAGTTGGGCTAATTTGTCTCCTTGATGGAAAAGTGTCATTTAAGATTCAGAGATTTGTTGGAATACTCAATGAACTGCTTCTCTCTTGCAGGTACATGTACACATCAAGCGACGCTTGATGAACGAATTGCCTGAAACAGAAGAGGCTGTTGCACAGTGGTGTAAAGAGATGTTTGTGGCCAAGGTTTGTGCCATCCAACTTTGTTATATTTGGCTTTACATAGTATTCAATTTATTTGATATCTATTTATTAAAGAAAAAAGACTTTTATCTATGTCCTCATGACCATCCTACTATATCAGGATGCACTATTGGATAAACATATAGCTGAGGGCACATTTGGTGACCAGTTGCAGGACACTGGCAGGCGAATGAAGCCTCTTGTGGTGAGCTAACCTTCTTCACATTACTCTCATCTAGTGATTTGGGGATTTTCAGGGTTCTGTTCTTTCAGTTCACTTGTTTCTATGATCTTGGAACAGGTTGCAGTCTCATGGACATGTCTGCTTATATTTGGTGTTCTGAAGTTCCTCCAATGGTCCCAGCTTCTATCCTCATGGAAGGGAATCGCCTTCTCAGCATTTGGCTTGGCGGTTGTTACTATCCTTATGCAGATATTGATTCAGTTCTCTCAGGCAGAACGCTCGACCCCTGCCAAGGTTGCCCCATCCAAGCCCAAGAATGGAGAAGCACAGCTAGGGACAAAACAGCTCTGAATCACTTCCTCAAATCGTGTCCATTTTCATCAGCAAGATCATATGATACATGTAGCATGTTTGTGTCACTTTCACTTAAACCTCAGAGTATCTTGTCATTACGGTTAATGGTTGTAACATGACGCAATGCTTATGCAAGATGATCGATTATTATTCACTGTGCAATTAGGGTACTATGTACAAACTTTGTAGTTGAGATTCTTATGGTTCCCATTTGATACTACGCAGTCGTTAAAACTTTACTCTCTCTTCTTATATTAGCAAGAGAAGGACTCGGTTCCGGTTGGACATTGCTTTTTCTTTTGCAACTTGTGCTTTCTTAAAAGATATATGAAAAGAAATAACAAGCTTTTGCTTTTGAGGCACTAAGAAATGTTGCCAATGTATTTAGTTTTGGTAAGCACCAACACTTTGTGTCTATGGCTTTCAAAACACACCCAGAGATTATACAGAGAAAAGTATGTCAAGTCGTTGTAATATTTCAGATTTCTAACTTAACAATCAAGTCCAGTAACAAGTTTTTCTTAATAACAAAAGAAAAATTAACTGGGTAATCATCAAAAATTGAACAGAAAAGAAAATCAAAAGAGATAAAATCATTACCAGCTGCTCTTGGCCTCCAAAAACCGTACTGTGATCATATCAAGCTATTGCGAGGATCACTTATTATGCCTGGCTCATCTTATCAGCATTAACAATTTCAACCACAAATTGTCCATAAAAATTTGAAAAAGTTGCACAGTTAGCGAATCAAACCGTTATTTTCTGATGTTGTACACAACAAAGAATCGTGATGTTGAAGAATCGAAGATTTGTAAAAGAGGGTTCTGGGTTTTAGAGAGGTTTTGTGGCATTGCAATTACATAGAAAGGAAGAGTAAAAGAACAGAAACATTTTTATGGAGTTATAGAGCAATTGAGATTTTTCAGGAAACATATTGTCTCCAAATTACTTTCTTCTCCAACATTGTTGGCAATGAAAAGTGAAATCCCACGGTTAAAACGGGCCGGGTCACTTCAAAACCCATCGTGTTGTTGTATGATTTTTTTTGTATAGAGTATATATATATATTCACTTGCATCTTTTATTAACACAAACTCACCCAACAAGTTTTTGTGAGAGATACACCATTTCAGTATTCATAAACCTATAAAAAAAAACCCGTTTTTCATCCAATTTGGATGGAGTAGTTATTTTTTTTTTAAAAAAATAATACCTAAACTACCCCTCCAAACCCTAACCCCCCATACCCTAAAGCTAAACCCTAAACCTAACCCCTAGTGACTGGTGGTGATGGTCGACGGTGGTGGCAGTTAGGGTTAGGGTTTAGGGCTAGGTGGCAGGTCAAGGAAATTTTGGTGGATTGTAGGGGTATTTGAGACATTTTACATGTAGAGGCTAATAGAGTTAGTCATTTTTAATGGAAGTCATTGTTTTTTTTGTAGGTTTATGAAAATTGGATGAGTGTTTCTATCACAAAAGGTCATTTTGGATGAGTTAGTACAAATGAAAGGTAGAAGTGGATATGTAATTATAGTTACCCGAGAATAAATAATACGTCTCGCCTATTTGACATTAATTCGACAGTTTGTCACTTTACGATTACAATATAAATCTAGTTAATATCGTTTTTTTGTTGTTGAATGATTTCTTTAAAATTAATCGAATAACACTAAAGAACCTCTTTACAATCTATCTATTATTCGTACAACAGTAACATACATGGTCAAAAACACTCCTCCATCAAATTTATTTTATCAATCAACCTTTTAATTCCTTAACATGCCATTTAATATGAAATATAAGGAGCAATAATGTACGAAATCAGGTATATTAATATTTATGGTTAATTGTAAAAACTAACGGTCCCCAAACAAATATATACAAGAAGTAACGGCGAACTAATAAGTCTGTAAAAAACAACGGTAAATGAATTTTCTGTTTGCAATCCGTTAACTTTGACAGTTTTCAGACCATTTTTTTGAAATTCCCAAAATACCCTCCTAAAGTGGACCCTAAACTATTCAAACCCTAAATTACGAACCATACACGACCCTCTCCCCGAATCTAACCCTAAAACTATCATTTTCCCCAAATCAAATGGTGCTAGTCAGTTTGCAAACGGAAAATTTCTTTACCGTTGTTTTTTGCAGACTTAGTAGTTCACCGTTAGTTTTTGCAAAACCAGATTAGTTCAACGTTGCTTTTTATAGTTACCCCTAATATCTATTGTTTTACTGGGGTGTGCTAAAAAGCCGGTCATCTGTAAATCAACAAGGCCCAAGAACGAATAAAAATGCAAAACTTGATTGTTATTCGAGTTTACGAGCAATCCAGAATTTTTTCGGATATTTTGCTGAACTCTTTTACGTAGTGTTGAGTGACAAGGAAATGAAACTTGGAAAGATGTACGGGGAGACAATGTGCAATAATGAGAGTCATTCATATCTATTCTCTGGTGGCCAATGAATCGCATCACATGTCTATAAATCAGAATACTACAAAACTCTTTGATGACGACAACGACATGTATTCATATAACTGGTTTCGGAGTCGGCCTCTCTCACATCTAACAACGGTCTGATTCATGTCCCCATATGCCTCCAACGCCCAACACCTTTCCTCATAGATCAATTACTACTCTTTGGACCCATCCTCACATTAACTCTCCTCTTTTGGGTTTAGGTATCATTTCCTTGAGGTGTTTCAACTAGTTGCAACTACAATCTCAACCAATAAAATTGGTGTATAATCCAATACAAAATCTGATCCGTTTTAAATAACGTCTTATATGCAATATGATGATATAAGAGTTCACCTAATATGACTTATGTGGTAGAGGTGTATATCATCACACTACATGTTTGGTTTATTTATCATTTCCATCCTATGATCCTCAATTCTTATGCGGATGTTACCATACTTCGATATATAATGTATAAATTCATTCGTACACGTGAGGAGAAATATTGAATATTTGATACTCACATCGATTAAAATGGAAAGAAGATAAATACTAGAGCTACACCCAACGAAAAATGTTTGATGTTTGTGAAATATAATCTGATATATATGGTATGTTACGATCTCTATCACTTCGATTACTGCATCTGTACTAGAGCGTCTGATGATCGTTATGACTGTTTTTGATGAAAGGAAGCTGCTTACTCTATACCGGAGCATCTGATGGCTGTTAATTCCGTTATTTTATAGAAGTTTCAAATTCTGAATTTTAAAATTACTTTTTTAAATTTAAATTTTTACTTAAATTCATTCCCTCCTGAAAACAAATTTAAATGAATATTAAATTATTTATTTTTCCTCTGGAGTTTACATTAAACTTAATTTAATATACTTTTGTCACGTCTACTACAATCCTATATATAAACAGCATCATCTCCAGCTCTTGAACTCTCATCATGCACCCATCTTTTCATTCTTCTAATACTCCACCGTCCACCATAAAATCATGTCCAGAAACCCTCAATCGCCGCTGGAATGGGATGGAGAAATCTTGTATCCTGATTCATCATCAGGAGCAATAGATAGCTAGTATAAATGGTCTCCCTCTCCCTCTCCTTATCCTGACCCTCCTAGTTATGGTGACCCTGAGTACGATGAATACGGGTCATTTCCTCCTCTATCACCTCCAATTAAAAGGACCTGAACCCTACTCCCCCTCTCAGTAATACCGAAATAAAGCTCCCCCCAGTGAAGACGAAAGATAGCCTCCCGTTCAGGAAAAAGAAGAGCCTCCCTTTGAAGACAAACATGTCACCCATGAGACTCTTGTCTATCCTTCCCCTGGGTACTACGAGGATGATGAACTATGTGATGGTTCTAATGAATGATCGGACGTGTAATTCTATGTGTTTTTCTTATGTTATTTCGGGTCAATCGCCAAGACCACAATTTTCAATCTGTGTTGGTCTTTGGCAGTATGTACTTTCAATTTTCTTGTAATTGAGCAATGTTTCGACATAAGCCTGGGACGAACTATGTCTGAGTTTTTCATTCAAACCGAAATAGCAATACATGAAATACAACATGGAAATACAAATACATCACAAAATAGAACATGAAAATACAAGTACAATACATATTCTAATGATCTTCGAATTTGGTTCAAATGTGTTCCACAAGATCATCCTTCAGCCGTTGATGTCGGTGTCGATTGCGAATATGTGCATGGTTTTCTAGGAACATTGTGAAATCACACAACCATGCATTGGCTATATCAGCGGTGACCATTGAGGCATGCCTTCATCCGTGAAACCTCTCCTCCACTATAACTCCCGCGTTCATCCTCAATGATCATATTATGCAGAATCACACATGTTCATATGATATCCGCCATAAATCGTCTATCCCAAACACAAACTGGTCGAGTAATGATGTGCCAACGAGCTTGGAGAACTCCAAACGCTTTCTCAACATCCTTCCTTGCAAATTCTTGATGTTGCGCAGACAATTTTTCCTTCTTGGACAACAACCGGGGAATTATTTTCACAAACCGAGACCATGAAGGATAAGTGTCATCAATTAAATAGTAAGGGTAGTTGTAAATCGTATCGTTCACTACATACTCGACTTCAGGTTGTTCGCTTCGCAACGCTTGGATGAAGAGCGTGGAGTCA
Organism: Erodium texanum; assembly: GCA_036897725.1. Classification (NCBI taxonomy): domain Eukaryota; kingdom Viridiplantae; phylum Streptophyta; class Magnoliopsida; order Geraniales; family Geraniaceae; genus Erodium; species Erodium texanum. The sequence continues at coordinate 10,836 of JAYMSW010003538.1, forward strand.
TTTAGCACGTTAATGTTATTGTTCAACCCAGCCTCTCCGAAGAAGCAATGACATATCCACAGGTTTCGTGGCGCAACGACTTCGAGAATGATTGTTGGGACCCCCTAATCTCTCCGTGTGAATTGCCCTTTCAACGCAACGGGACAGTTCTTCCATGTCCACAGGTCAAGGCTCCCGATCATGCCCGGAAACCCGCATCTGTCTCCTATGTATAACAGACGCCCCATGTCATCCGCATTCGGCCATCGAAGGTACTACTCCTTGTACAGCTCAATCACAGTAGCGCAAAAATATTTGAGGCTCTTCATGCTAGTTGATTCACCCGTTCACATGATTTCATTTAATGAATCAGCGGAGCAACCATATGCTAACATCCGAATTGTAGTTGTGCATTTATGGTGTGGACTTAACCCGATCTTACCAGCTGCGTTGCGTTTTTGATGGAAATAGGTGTCGTGCTCTATCACGTCTGACATTATCCGAAGAAAAAAAAGGCTTTACCATACGAAACCGACGACATAATAGCTCACCATGGTAAGTCGCTCCACAGACAAAGGAATCTTCCATCAATCGTTCACGGGCCTTCAATCGACCTCGTTGTATTATTCTCTTCTTCGATTTTAGAGGACTATTAGAGGATTCTTCTTCAGAAGCTATGCTTGCTATTAGACCGTCGTACTCTTTTACCATTTCCGCCGTCGACAGGCGCTCATACATACGATCCATGTGAATGAAATTTCATAAGAAGTTCAATTTGAGAGCTCGGATGAAATTGCTACTGAGAGAATTTGAGATAAAAGATGAAATAAGAATGTTGGAGTAAGATATTTATAGAAGCTAATTATGTTTTTTTTAAGATTCTATTACTAATTTTTTATTAATTAAAAAAAGGGAAAGGAGTTGTTCCCGACAGTTGCAAGGCAACAATAATCTTTTTTTGAATCACAACGCCACGTGTCTCTACGCAATTGGCTATAGGGAGATCGAACGCTGACGTCGGCCAACAGGTCTAAATTATCTTCTTTTTTATCAAAAAGAAGGGAAATACAATATCGCAGATATGAGATCAACGAGATCTCGTGCCTGTATTGGACATCCGCTAGTGGACGCCATATCTGGAAGCCTTTGGGCGCAACCTATAGACGCCACCTTGACACTATTGCAGTGTTCGGCAGGTCAGGCGCGACTCACCCCCAGGACTTTAATTCTGAAGGTGCATTTGAATTGGATAATCGTCCACTCAAGGGTT
>JAYMSW010003539.1:0-12084 GCA_036897725.1 Erodium texanum
TCAGGGTCACTGGTGGCAAGGCGGAGGAGCCTCGGGGAAGGAATCGCCGAAGAATTGGAGGAACTTCGCAAGAGAGAGGTTCGGTGGTTTGCCCACATCAACAGTAAAAGAAATTACGCAATGCCCTTCGATTTTATGAAGTGTTGTCCCGTTTTAGCATTTGAATTGTATCCTTCCAACAACATTGTGTTGTGGAATTCCCACTACTTCTTGCTCTTCAATAAATGAGTTTTAATTTTATTAGTAAATTCTGTAACTTTTCCCATCACTTTGATGATCTTATTTTCCAAGTACGGGTTACTCAAGAAAGGTTCTTTAGTTTTGCACCCGTTCTCTGCAATTGATTAAAAAATGTCATTATTTTGGAAAATGGTCTATATTCATATGTTTTGTTACAAGCACGGTTGGTGTTCGAATTATGTAATTCACATTCGAGATCATGACAGTTGATTGAATTTGTGACATCAGCTCGAGCGCTTGGAGAACTAAAAAAACTACTTATGTAGCAAGCTCCGGGCCTGATAGGGAGGCAAACGGAAACATCATAGACTATGTGGACCAGCTGTGGCTTTGACCTTCGGTATGGTAGTAACAGTGAGCATTATCATGGTAAACAGATTGGCTATGAGAAAGATTGAGTTATGGGTTTCTAAACGAGCTTTTGTATTTTGCGGTTATATGACCACAAGTTTACAGGTTTCAAACATGCTTCAACTGTCTGGTCCAACACATTTTTTATGTTGTTGGTGGCTGACCCTGCAGCCATGTCAACTAAAACTAGGGTTGACCGCATCAAACAAGCAAGCAAATTCTGCAATGCTATGCAATCTTATATTTTCTATTATGTTTCATTGTATGTATTTGCCTTTTTAAAACAACGTAATTTTACATATGGTACTACAAGTTGCACCGCGCGGTGCCTTACACTAGTGTGAATTAATTTGTGAATGTCCTAATATACTTGATGCCCTTGAAGAAGCACGAAATATAACAAGAACGAGTATGACCAAATTTGATTGGGCCTAAAACTCTAAAACCTCAATAGGTCTTTAGGGCATGTGCAACCAGGTAGCCAATGACATGGGGCCAACGTGTCGGCACCCGGAGCCCGCTCCGTCGAGTGTGAGCCTCCGGTTGGCGATGACGTGGATCGACAACCCAAGTTGAGCCTCCAATAATGGTGGCCCGTTGCCGGTTGTTGATGCTCGACCTTCGACGGCTCTCCTCCAATCTTAAAGTGACGGGTGGTCTATATTTGAAAAAAATGACGTTGGGCTCAAAATTCATCCACAATCAACAATTCCACTGTGGACATTTCAACCTCATTTGTCTTCTCTTAACTACTGTCTACAACCAACAATCCCAAACCTAAAGAAGGCTAGACTGTACATACCCTTTGGAAGCAACAATAGATGGGTTTGACTACTCCCAATCAGTTTCGAAGACGCAATCAATTTATGAATTTGCTAAAATTGGTCACCAAGTAGATACAATTCGTTTAAAGTACACAAATCTATTCAACCTAATATTTAGTATTACACCCATGATCACTCACATCAATATCTTGTCGTTTTTAAAAAAAACTCTCCTATATAAAGTAAAAATACAGTATGATACTACTTTATCTCAAATATCATGTTTTTAAAACTTATACAAAATAACTCATCACATGATGAGAGGGTATATGTGTCCAATAACAATGTTTTATTCGATTATTTGCCTAACTCATTTGTCTTACGTATGTATTAACTTGTTCCGGATAAAATATTCATTAAGATCTAAACATGAGATATTGAAAATTGGGTTAATTACGTCCGACTCCACTGAACTATCGGCCAATTTCATATAATTATATTGAACTTTGACTTTGCTTTGGTGACACCCCGAACTATCATTTTGTAACACTGTTAGTGATTATGTTACAAATTTTGTCATTTTACTATTCGTTTATCAAAAAAGACGAAAATGCCCTTGAATTTAGAACCCTAAATTGAATCACTAACCCTTAACCCCTTAAACCATGAAACCCTAAACCTTAAATTAGAACCCTAATATTTAACCCTCCCACTCTAACTTATAATTTTGAACCTTAAAATAATAATAAAAATATTTATTATAACTCTAACCCTTATTCCTCTTTTATTGAATGAATTTTTAATAAAAAAATAAAATATATTTATTAAACGAAAACAATAAATTGAAGAAAAAATCTAAAGGTGGTCTCGATTGTCGACGTGTTCTCATTTCCGACGTGTTCCGAGCTCACCTTTGGTGTGGCCTTGGTCGAAATCGATCTCACCCCCAACATGGAGGCTCGATTCAAGATCAGATGGAGCCGTGACCGACGATTCATCCCAGATCTGAGTTTTCAATTGTGAGCTTGAACAGTCCGGCGAGCTTAGAGGTTCTCGGCTCTGACCTTCTTCCTCTCCAATGCCGTGGAATCTGTTACGGCCAATCCGTGTTCCTCATCTCCTACGACTCCATCAACCCCGAACAACCGATTCAAAGGTTCCAGCAACCTTGAAATTCACAGCTCGAATATCAAATTGGGTCGTTCTTCTCGAGCTTGCCGGACGCGAATGGGCTTCGTTGAAATCAATACTGAAATCTTCCTACATCACTACTCCGAATCGGGCCGAGGACGACCAACAACTAAGTCCTCCGGCGTCTTCGTTGGGTTCTTGCCTTTATGGTCTCCGACGAGCCGCAGATCCAAAATACTCAAATTTCAAAATCCCTAAACGCTGGCAGCAAGGTTAATGGAGACGGGGAGCTCCTAGATCTAGCGCGAGAGAGAGGAGAATCGTAGCCGTTAGTAGGAACCTTCGCTGCAGTTGGCGTCGTCGAGATGATTCTGTCCATCTAGGTCGCGAGGAAGAAGAAACAATTTCTGTACTTTTTAAATAATTTATTTATCAAAAATGTTCTTAAATATCTTATATATTGTTAGTTTGCAAATGTAGTATTTAAATTTGGAGGTTTGGGTAATTTTAGGGTTTGTAAGGTTATAGTTCAAGGTTAGGTTTATTTTAGGGTTTGAGTGGTTGGGGAAGTAATATTAGGGTTTATTTGAGGGCATTTTGGTCATTTCAAAAAAAATGAATAGTAAGCTAACAAAAATTCTAACAGATTTGATAACAGTGCAACAAAACCATAGTTTGAGAGTCGCCAAAGTAAAATTAAAGTTCAAAATATTTCATGAAATTGGCCGATAGTTCAAGAGAGTCAAACTTAATTAATCTTCAAAAATTAAATGTTTGTTTATTACTAAACCAAATCTAGTTGATGAAATCTTTTATTTTATGGGTTTGCTTGTCTTTCGCTGTTCAAATAGTTATAAATAATCCATCTAAAAATATTATTCGACTGTATAATTAACTAGTTAAAAAATTATCTAAGAAAAAACTAGTTCAAATTGAAGTGAAATATCTATCTAGCATATTCATTTTTATCTCCGCATAAATTATTTATAATACCTCTATTCACGAGGACAAGTATAAAAGTACACAAAAAGGTTTTAAAAGAGGTATTTAAAAAAAATAGTGAAATTAATATTTATGTCAAATAACAGACATATTTATCGTGATACAATTTTTTTTTTTAAAAGAAGAGATTTTAAATAGGAACGAAAATAGCACACCCATCGAAGAGGCCACGCCACGTTACGCAGCATAGAAGCGCGCTTCATTAATCAGATTAGAAAAGCAAATCGACCCTACCACTCACCTCCATCCCCAATTCCATAAATTTGCAGGTCTCTTCCATTAGATTAGATTAGGGTTTCTTTGGTAAAAAAATAAATAAAACCCAATCAAAACAAACACCAGTACCAGTGACACACTTCTCTACCTAGCTTTGTTTTCTCCAATTTTTTTTATTTTTATTTTTTAAAAGAGATTTTGCCACATCCCTCTACCCCTGAAACCATACCCTAGCCAAAACAACATCCTAGGTAGTCACAGAGCACATCAAAATTGCACTAGCCATTTAGTGAGAGCACACCTCAAAAAATTGACAATTATCTCGTACCATTGCCTCTATAAGCCACACACACACCACCATGGCCACAGGTGATAGCAAGGTACATTACACACCATCACTTCTCCAGTTCCTTTATTTTTTCTTAGTATCTGTAGATTTTTTTAGAGCCACGACCAATGGCCATCTATATTTGTAATTGTTTGTTACATTATTGACCGACCTCCTTTCCTTTGCTTCCTATCTTCCTCCACCATGTGTGCTTAGTTAAGAAAACACATCAATCGTGGAAACCCCTTTTCGTTTGATTTTGGGTTTTATGCTTTTGGGATTGTTCTGCTTCGGACCCACCTTTTGGATTTGGGATAAATGTCCTGCATGTTGCTGATCCATCCATGGATCAAGCTAGGGTTTTTAGTTCCTGGGTCGGGTCCTTTTTGGCTCCTTCACTTCCCTGTCTCTGCAAAATTACAACTTTGTAGATGTCTGATACGGGTCTTTGTTTGGATATTTTGATTTCTAGTTTTGGTACCGATTATCAATTATTTGACTTTTCTCCCCTTCTTTGACGCGCTATGTCTATTGCTGTTGCTAGGAAAATCCTCTGCCTACCCTAGTTTACATCATTGTCTCATTTGTGTTTTTCAGAATTTGCCTAGTTTTAGCAACAAAAAAATATTGTAGTTTTTATTATTTATAAATGTAGTACCACATCATTTTCTGATAGTAAAGATAGTATCCTATCTGGTATAGCCCTCTGGCACATGTTTCAGATACTGTATAATTGTGCTCTTGTTACCAACATAATTTCTGCTACTTGACTGAATTTATGATTTGCTCCTAAGCCATGTTCATGAGCTGTGTTTCTTTATTTGGTTCACCAAAATATTATTTTTAGACGTTTTAGGAGAAACATTTCCTCCCAAAGGGCAGGAGTCACAAATGAAGAACATGAGTTGTCATATTTTATCATATAAATGAAGGTTGCAGAAACTTCCTTTGAATTATGTGTTTAAAGCTGACATCAGCATAAACTGAAATATGATTATGTCCATACTTGGGAACATCCTTCAGTTTAGTGTTTGTAGTAGAGAGAGAAGAGAATTATATGCTTACAACACATATACACCACTATATTATTTAGGGCTTCAGTCATATACACCACCATATTGTTTAGTGCTTCAGTTGCCTTTTTTTTTGCCAGAATGTTGCTTAGTTTACTTTCCCTTGAACATCATAGAAATGTTAATCTAATCAATTATGGATTGTTGATCAATACTGGAACTTTGGAATATCAAATGAACCTCACCTAGACTTCTTGGAATGTAACTATTCTGGGAGTAAAAATCTATGTGTTTAGACAAAAGACTCAGCTTAGGAATGATTTTGCATGATATCTTAAAGTCAAACTAATAATGGAAACAGTAAACAAGTAGCATCACGTTCCTCATGTTTAATCGATTACAGTATACTTTCTGGTAAGTTATATTTTTATTCTTGCATTCTTTTTATCATCAAAGCATGGCTATAGTATATTGTTACAATTCATTCTGATCTATATCTCACTTCATTCTGATCATTAATAATCATACTTCAATTATTATTAGTTATTGCCTAAATACTTTTCAGATGGTATAATTGCATAGATACAGTGATGCCCATTTATCATTAGTTTCTCTTTGTTCTTTTGTGCATAAAAGAAATTGCTGATTGTACAATTATTTCTTAATTCTCAGTTGATTGCAGCAGGTAGTTTGGCCGGGGAATAATCAGTGGTAGCATATGCATTGTATAGTATTCAACTGTTAGTTGTGGAATAATGGAAGTGCTTCCTTGTTCTGGTGCTCAGTATGTTGGAGAATCTGAGTGCCCTCCACAGAGTTCAGGAACATCTTTTATGTATGATGCAGAATCTAGCTGCCTTGAAGATGGGAAACAAGTTGAGGTGAAGGATGGTAAAGTTGATAACTTATTGGTAGACGGGGATGGGCCTCAAGCAGAGACAGAATCTCAAGATCAAGAGATGGTTGATGAATTGCCTACATCAGAATGTCACTACAGTGCTTCTTCATTACTTGATGATCAGGTTGAGGGTGAAAAGTTATCTAGTGGAACTCATGATGATGAGGATATCAATATGAACACACATAAAAGTTGTGCAGGGCCATCTCTGGCCTCTGAGGACTCTCATCAAGCTGTGGATACTATTGAATGTGAACTACCAGGCTGCAGCAGGGAGGGAGGGTCACCTCTTTCAGAACCAAAATGGCTGCAATGTGATGAGTCTGTGGCTTTGTGGGTCAAGGTAAACATAACTGTTCATGTTTGTTTATTGTTCATAATATATATTCTCTTTTGCTTCCTTCAGATGTTTTTTTTTATTTAGCAACTTTCTCCTGTTATGTTCAATTTTTTTGTGGTTTTTCCAAGTACAGTGGAGAGGCATGTGGCAGGCAGGAATCAGTTGGTCAAGGGCTGTCTGGCCATTATCAACTGTGAAGGCAAAACCAACTCATGACAGGAAGAATTATGCTGTCATATTTTTTCCACACACAAGAAACTATTCTTGGGCAGACACACTTCTTGTCCGTCCTATAAACGAGTTCCCGCAACCTATTGCATATCGAACACATTATGTTGGGCTGAAAATGGTTAAGGATTTGTCTGTTGCACGTCGCTTCATTATGCAAAAGCTTGCCGTTGGCATGTTGAATATAATTGACCAGTTTCATACAGATGTATGTATTTTACTCTCTGTTGGGAATTTCCATTTTCAGCTCCTCTTAATCATAAGTAATTATTATATATCTGCCCCAATGTGTGTAGGCTTTGATTGAGACTGCTCGTGATGTGATGGTCTGGAAGGAATTTGCTATGGAAGCCTCTCGCTGTTGTGGTTATTCAGAACTTGGAAAAATGCTTTTGAAGTTACAGAATGTAAAGTCCCTATCCTGTTTTCTTGATATTTATAGTATTAAGAAGAACCACTGTCTCTGTCAACTCTTGTAATTCATTCAAGTTCACTGTTGCTTGGAGATTGTTTAGTGCTTAATTAATGCATTTATTCACCTCTACAGATGATACTACAACGCTACATTAATTCTGATTGGCTAGAACAATCTTTTGACTCATGGGCTGAACGATGTCAAATTACAAATAGTGCTGAATCCATTGAAATGCTAAAGGAGGTATTTGCCATAATTTGGCTGAGTGTTTATTTCATATGTCTGCATGTTGAGCAATGATGCATTCTTTGTTAGATTAATCCATCTGTAGATTGTTACATATCACAACTATCAATTCTGATAAAGCAACAAGATTTTAATTCTAAACGTTCCCTCAAAATTTTCTTGATGCATTCCTCCTCTCCTTTGGTTCAGGAATTGTATGATTCTGTTCTATTTGGTGAAGTCAACTCTCTCTGGGATGCACCCGTAGAGCCCACATTGGGTTCTGAATGGAAAACCTGGAAGCATGAGGTTATGAAATGGTTTTCAACATCTCATCCCATGCCTAGTGGTGGAGATGTGGAGCAGCGGTCTACTGATGGTTCCTTGTCCCCAAATCTGCAAGTTAGTAGAAAAAGACCCAAGCTTGAAATTCGTCGTGCCGAGCCTCACATTTCACAGATAAATGGTCCAAATCAAGCTCTAACCAATGAACTTGGTTCTAGAATTTTTAATAGTGATGATGTTGTAAATGCTACTGCAGTAGCTATGGAGTTTTGTGGAGGGAAAGACAATAGTGTAGTTGATAGGTGGGATGGAATTGAAGTTGAAGCAGGGTGCTCTGGGTTCATCCAATCAGAAAATATGGAACTAACTCCTGTAAGTAGCATCACTGCTAGGATATCCTCAGACTCAGCTAGTAAAAATCGCCGGTGCATAGCTTTTATTGAAGCTAAGGGAAGGCAGTGTGTAAGGTGGGCCAATGATGGTGATGTTTACTGTTGTGTGCACTTGTCCTCTCGTTTTTCAGGCAGCTCTTCAAGAACAGAAGCTACTTCCTCAGCTGATGCACCTCTGTGTGGAGGCACCACTGTACTTGGTACTAGGTGTAAGCACCGGTCTCTGATTGGATCCTCATTCTGTAAGAAACACAGACCCCACAATGATGGGAAGCATGTACGTAATATCCTCCACGCAGAAACCAGTTTCAGTAAAGAAATAGTATTGCATGGGGAAGTTGAAAGTCCCCTGCAAGTAGATCCAGTCTCAATGATCCAAAGCGATGACTTAGCTGGGAGGGTAGGGCATTCTGGTGAAGACTATAATAGAACAGAAGCACTGCGTTGCATAGGATCATTTCCCCATGATAATAACAATTTGTGTCTGGAAAGTCCTAAGCGACATTCTTTATACTGTGACCAGCACCTTCCAAGCTGGCTTAAACGTGCAAGAAATGGCAAGAGTAGGATAATTTCAAAGGAAGTGTTCATTGATCTTTTAGGGGACTGTCACTCACAGCAGCAGAAGTTGGATTTACATCAAGCATGTGAGCTTTTTTACAGGCTCTTCAAAAGCATTTTATCTCTAAGAAACCCAGTTCCCATGGAAGTTCAACTTCAGTGGGCTCAATCTGAGGCTTCTAAGAATTCTGGTACTGGTGAGTTCTTGTTGAAGTTGGTTCGCACTGAAAAGGAGAGGCTTAGAAAGATTTGGGGCTTTGATTCTGGTGATGGTGCTCTGGCATCTTCATCTGTAATGGAAGAATCTGCTATGTTGACAATGGTTACTGATGGTAGTCACGACAGTGAACACCAAAATGACAATACCATAAAGTGCAAACATTGCTCTAAAGAGTTTCTTGATGACCAAACGCTTGGTGCTCACTGGATGGAGAGCCATAAAAAGGAAGCACAATGGCTGTTTAGAGGTTATGCTTGTGCCATCTGCTTGGATTCCTTTACTAACAAGAAAGTTTTGGAAACTCATGTGCAGGAGAGACACCATGTGCAATTTGTTGAACAGTGCATGCTCCTGCAGTGTATTCTTTGTGGCAGCCATTTTGGAAATATTGATGATTTATGGTTGCATGTGCTCTCTGTTCATCCTGTTGATATCAGGCTTTCTAAAGTTCCTCAACAGAATAGTGTGCCTGTGGCTGAGGATTCTCCAAGAAAACTAAACGCTAATTCTGGGCAGAATATCAATAACTTAAGCAGTGCCCGTAGGTTTATTTGTAAGTTATGTGGGTTGAAGTTTGATTTGCTACCTGATTTAGGCCGTCACCATCAAGCTGCTCATATGGAGGCAAGTTTATCCAGTTCTAGACCTGCAAAGAAAGGTGTACATTATTATGCCCATAAACTAAAATCTGGTAGGCTTAGCCGGCCTAGATTCAAGAAGAGCCTGGGCTTGGGCTCAGCAGCATATAGGATCAGGAACAGAGGCATTGCAAGTATCAAGAAGCACATCCAAATTACCAAGTCACTTAGCACTGGACATGAAAATGTTCAACCTCTGAGTCTTGGTAAACTGGTTGAATCCCAATGCTCAACAGTGGCAAAGATTTTGTACTCAGAGGTCCAGAGAATCAAGCCTCGTCCTAGTAATCATGATATTTTGTCTATTGCTCGTTCAGCTTGTTGCAAGTTCAATCTTGCAGCCCTTCTGGAATCAAGATATGGAGAACAGCCAGAGCGTTTGTATCTGAAGGCAGCTAAACTTTGTAGCGAGCATAACCTTCAAGTGGAGTGGCATAAAGAGGGGTTTATTTGTTCCAATGGATGCAAACCACTTGAGAACCCAAACGTGATGTCTTCTTTAGTGCCGCTTGAAGTTCCACATGTAGGAAAGAATTCTGGTCATTCTTCAGATTCTGTACATGATGAGTGGGAAAAGGATGAGAGCCACTATATTATTAATTCACACCAATTTGGACTGAAGTCCATACAAAAGACTATAGTGTTGTGTGATGATGTAAGTTTTGGGCAGGAGTTGGTTCCAATACCATGTGTGGTGGATGAAGGTCTATTGGGTTCTCTTTATGATACTAAAGATAGTATTGATGCCCATAAGTATAGATGTTCCATGCCTTGGGAGAGCTTTACTTACATTATGAAGCCACTACTTGACCAGACTCTTGATCTAGAAACCGAGGTAGCTTTGCATACTTCATATTGGTTTTTGATTGAATTCTGCAATATATCTCTCCTATTGACTGCCAAATATACTTATTTGTTTTTACTTTCCTTGCTTCCTTCTCATACACAGAGCATGCAATTGGGGTGTGCTTGCCCCCAATCAAAGTGTTCTCCTGAAACATGTGATCATGTATACCTCTTTGATAATGACTTTGAAGATGCAAAGGACATCCATGGAAAAGCTATGCATGGAAGGTTCCCATATGATGAGAATAGTCGAATTATTTTGGAGGTATTTCTTCTTGATAGGTTCTTGCTGCAAATACTAAATCTGACAAGCAGATTTACCGGTTCTTGACCTTCTGGTGGACGTCAGATTTTTTGCATGTTCCTTATAAAATTAGCATTTTTTTATGTTGCCTTGCAAAACTGTGCAGGAGGGTTACCTTGTATATGAGTGCAATCACATGTGCAGCTGCAATAGAACTTGTCCAAATAGGGTTTTACAGAATGGAGTGCAAGTGAAATTGGAAGTTCACAGAACAGAGAAAAAGGTTATAATTGTAATATTTTCAAACATTCCGAAACTTAATTCAGTAGTTAAGTATTTGCATTTTCTCCAACTTGATGAACAGGGTTGGGCAGTAAGAGCAGGCGAAGCAATTCCACGTGGCACATTCGTATGCGAATATATAGGGGAGGTTGTAGACGAACAGGAATCAAACAGTAGACATGACAGGTTTCACATTTCTTCTGTCAGATCAGATGCAATTTCTGTTCAGTTACATGTTTATATGTAATCATAAAGCTGGTCTTTTGGATCTTCAGGTATGGAGAAGAAGGTTGCAGTTTTTTGTACAACATCGATGCTCATATTAACGATATGAGCAGATTAATCGAAGGACATGCACAATATGTAATTGATGCAACAAGATATGGAAATGTGTCAAGATTTATTAATCACAGGTGAGGTTATTATCTTCAAAGTATGGAATTGTTTGTCTGGTTTTTGCATGTTGTCGATCACAAACTGTTGTGTTTTGTAGCTGTTTGCCAAATCTTGTGAATCACCAAGTTCTCGTGGAAAGCATGGATTGCCATCGTGCACACATTGGTCTCTATGCAAATAGAGATGTAAGCACCACACCACCTTTCCTTATTTTTTGTGTACCATTAATCTTCCATATGTTTCAAACTAGTATGCTGTGTATCAGCAAACGTTTGGTACTTATAGATCACTTAATGGTGAACTTTTTTGGGTCATAAATTTAGTTATATATTTTCATGAGCAGATAGCTGCAGGCGAAGAACTGACTTATGATTATCGGTACAAGGCATTGCCTGGGGAAGGATATCCATGCCATTGTGAAACTACCAACTGCAGAGGCCGCCTCCATTAAATTGTGTGCCCTTGCAACCGCTCTCCATTAGATAAGAATTTTAATGGTATAGCAGAAATCTTCATTCCTTCACAGATACCATGTCATTTTGGCAATTTTCCTTTTTATGCCATTTGTTAACTTGAAACTTTGTTTAGCTATAGCAATTTGTAGGCAGCTCTTTAATGTATTTTTTGTTTTGTTTTGTCAGCAGCCCCTTATGCCAATGCATAAGCAATTGTTGCTTGAACATTTGAAAGAGAAAGTATTGTTTAGGGGTGGGAAAAGATAGATACAATACAAGTTAGGTAGACAAGTCTATGCTTGAACACACAAACAGACATGTGATGATCTTGCACTCACAGCTCACTGTGACAATGTTGTTTCTGTTGTTAAGGTACTGTTCCTTGAAAACTTCATTTCTCCTTTATGAAGCCCAAAAAAGACAAGGGGAAGGCCATAACTGACACCCACCAACATTGCCATTCCTGTGAATGTGATCAAATTTGCCAATCAGAAGCAAGCAAAAACAGCTAGGCTGAAAAGAGACAGCCTCCAAGTCTTTACCATAATTGATGTATCTTGGGATTTGAGGTTTCTTCAGCTTGTCCCTGTTGATGCCTAAGTGCAGAAACATGG
>JAYMSW010003540.1:0-12082 GCA_036897725.1 Erodium texanum
GTACTTTAGGAACAAAATTAACTTGTTCTCTCGTGCATTCTCTTTGCTTATGTGTTTTTTCATGATTAATTAGTGGGCAATTTTGTTTACTCAACTGATAAATATATACATTCGTGTCAGATTATAAATATGAAAAGAAAAATGAAACAAGAAATGCTAATTTTCTATGTGTGTTTGGTAACAAACATGATTAACTATCTGTTTTTGGAGTCAATAAGCTGGCGTGTACGTGTCAGTGTCTTATGGGCACAGGAAGCGTCTAAAAATAGATTCGTTATTTCTGTTAATTAATTTCTTCCCATATATAGTTTTATGTATTTAGCAAAAATCGTATGCCATGCATATTGAAAGTAATTATTTTATAATCTAATTAAGTTTTAACCAATATATTTGATTTTGATTATTAATTATATATATATATTATACTAAAAAAGTTACTTATAATATATGTCTTAATGTTATATAATATTTCTTACTTACTTTGGTAACTAATACATTTTTGATTCAATAAAAAAAGTACAATATCAAATCTTTATCCAATCCAAAATCTCGAACCGATGAGTAGATGGTTTTTTATGCTTTCTCTCCATTTTCGATGTAAGACTTTAACATATATTTTTGATTAAAATAATTATCTTCTCCATGTAAACCATAAAATAATTTGTCAATTATTAGCTATATATCAACGAGCAAGTCTGCTAAACAAAACCTACATTAATTTTGATTCCTCTTAGCTTTCTTAAATATTTCATTTTCATCGAGATTATCGAAAATTAAGTGTATCGAGACATAAAAGCTGGTTAAAATAAGAATCCAACATTATTGAACAAAACCCACTATCTATCATAGAATGTGACAAAAATGTAAGTGTCAAATGTTTAATTGAGAGGCGGGTGATTGGTAATTTCCCAGGTCTCGAGTTTTTGTTCCTATTTAGTGGTTGAAGATTGGTTCAATTGTGGACCACCAATTTATAAAAAATAAATTGAAATCATAATTTTCTTGGTCATCCTCTTCCTCAGTTCTCAGACACAGCTCAAACTTTGTTCTACATGGTTTTGTTTCTATGCTGCTTCGCATAATGTTGTTGATCAGATAACCCACTTTTGGATACAATATTACATCATTCAATTGTTCCACCCAAAATTCATTTCTCTTTGCCCCCAACATTTACATTCTTTTTCAAATAAGCCAAATGGTTAGCTTATTAACTTGTTTGGTAACACTACAAGATTTAAAAGTGAGATACCAATTAATAAAATTAATTTTTTACTTATTATACAAAATTACCATTTATGAAAATAAATTTAATCGTATAAGATTTGAACAGGTTACTTATTTAATCATTAAAGTCAATCTTGTGGACATGCAAATGAGTTGGTTTTAATCCAAACAAACCATTAAATATCTTGATACTTATAATGTAAGGCCACGTTGGAATTGTACTTGGTTTGGGCAGAGTTCTTTCTACCTAATTAGACATTGCATTTATACCTCACCAAGCAAGAAAGTGAATAGATAGATACATGGACAAGTTCTTTAAGCAAAACATCCTAACTATAAGCTTGACATTTGGCAATTAGGCTTCTTGGAACTTCCTAACCCATACATTTTTAAGATGCCAAAGTAAATTTTCCACCATATTAATTGCCATGACGATGATAATGATGTTTAATTCGGTTCTTGTCCATTCTTTCAAGATGCTATTCCAAGAACATGTTAATCTTATTTTCATTTAAAAATAGAACATTTCTAATTATTGAGCACCAATTTTATACAAAAAGTTTGTTTGGGAGATGCCTTCACTTCAAATTATAATAATACTCAATAGATTCTCAATAAGTTAATACGGATCATGAAAAAAACAAAAACATCGGATTAGATTTGTTACTTAACATGTCAAGGTTCGATATATAGGTTATAATCATACGATAGTCCATACAAATAACTTGGGTGCATCAAACCCGAAAGTACTTAATTTCAATTGAAAAAAATGTGTGATCCGGTGCAATTATAAGCCATAGCTACACATTTTTTTTTTGTAAGTATCTAAAATTATGTTTAAGCTTAACACGTTCAATTTTATCGTTCACCTACTTTAATTTTTATTAATCAACAAAAAACAGACACGTATCTAAAGTGAGGGGTCAAAAAAACAAATATGAATCATTGTATGTAGAGTACAGAGCTGGCCTATACAGTGCCTTTCATTTGCCAACTTGATTTGCTTAACCAAATCGGGAAAGTTGCATTCCCCATTATATCTAATCTTCCACAAAATTTTCTTATTACGTACCAAAACATTATATTGTTGCGTACAACACGTATAAGAAAATATGCTAATCATGATTTGTATTATAGTCTGTTTATAAATTTTTAATGTAAATAAATTGAATTATAAACGTATCATATATTTGAAAAATTCTTTAATTTGATGTCAGTTAAGAAATGTAAAACACTTTTTATTTTCTATGTATACATTCTTTATATTTTTTTATAAGCTGAAACTAGCATAATATTGTGCATGGACTAGGAATTTTGTTAAGGTAATTAACCCATGAAATGTATAATAAATAATAATTAAGAGAATGTATATTGTTTATAGATATCCAAGATACGGACGTCATCCCTCCTGCAACCAAACACCACCCGTCAAGATTACTATTATCATTTTCTTTTTTTTCCATACATTTTATTTCCCCAGAAAATCTGGACCACTTATCACCAACTGCTTATACAGATCACGCAGCCTCATCTTTCTCTGTAGCGCAGCAGATACAAACAAAAATCTCATCAACTAGTTACGTGGTGGGCCCTAAAATCTAATGAGCCAGAGACCACAGACCCACCACCACGTGTCCTCTTCTGATTCCTTGTCTTCATCACCATCTCTGCTGGGCCCACCTTGCCACCCACTCCTCACCATCCACATATGCACATATCTATGTCACATCATCCCAATACATGCACATACATACCTACATACATACATCATGGAAAGAAGAAAAAAAAGCATATTTTTTAAACCTGAAAAAATATGCTCAGCCTCTCTGCGTACAGCTTTAAAAGCACAGCTTATCTCTCCTCTATCTCTCACACAGACACAAAACACAAACAAAAGAGCGATAAAGAAAGGAGTTTCTAGAGAGGGAAAAAAAAAACTGAAGCTCTGAATCAGCATCCCAGAAGAAGAAGAACATGGGAAGCTTGTCTTGCGAATCTGAGTCATGGGTCTCGTCGCCGAGATCGATCGATGAGAGCCCAGAAGCTCAATTCGGCGTCTGGAGCCGACAGAGCGAGAGCAAGGACGTGAATAGAAGCAGCAGCTTGAAGAGCAGGAAGAAGAAGAACCAGGTGTTGCTTGAAGGGTACGTGGAGAACTGCAACGAGGACGATTTGACGAGGACCAAGAGCCTGACGGACGAGGATCTCGATGAGCTGAAAGGGTGTTTGGATCTGGGATTTGGGTTCAGCTACGACGAGATCCCGGAGCTCTGCAACACTTTGCCTGCGCTCGAGCTCTGCTACTCCATGAGCCAGAAGTTTCTGGATGACCACCAGAAGTCGCCGGACAATTCGGCGGCAAGTGATACGAGCTCGGTTTCGAGCCCTATTGCCAATTGGAAGATCTCCAGTCCTGGTGAGGATCTGATTATTTCAAAGCTTGCTTTTTTATGTGACTTGTTTTGATTTGTGTCCAATGAGGGAATTTTGAACATCTATGCCTTGCTGCACATATGTAATCTTTGTCTATTTGCACATTATTGGGGATTATTGTAGTAATTTATGCTTTTGGTGGGGATTTGGGCATGTTTTGAGTCAGTAGATTGAGATACTATTACCCTGATCACATATGGGTTCTCAATCATGTTCTGAATTTCAATATTTGGCTGTCCAACAATGTATTCTGACCAATTTTGTGCCTTCTTTTCAATTTGCTCAGGCGATCACCCAGAGGATGTGAAAGCAAGGCTCAAATACTGGGCACAGGCAGTGGCATGCACTGTTAGATTATGCAGCTAGAAGAAGATGTAAACATGGATGGATGGATTCATGAACTGAAGGAAATGGATAAACATTTTCATCGTATGAATGGATTGGACTTGGGATTCCCTGGATGTAGAGACCCATTCTGAATTTCAAAGGGGAATGTTTTGGTGGATATGAAACTGCCAATTGGCATTTTGAAGTTGAGGAAATGGAAGGAGAGATTCAGGTTCGCGATTTACCAATGAACCATTTTGAATCTGACTTAACTCTCCTGATGTTAATATATGTTACTATGAATTATGTATCTGTGGGTTAATCCGAGCGAAGCTCGTGTTATGAATAAAGTTCTATCTTCTTCATCATGTGTGTGTTATTGCTATCGGTGTTCGATTTATGTGTATGAAGTCCAACCTGAGTTGTTGGTTTTTATGCAGTGTGAGAGCCTGTATTAGAGAACTCATCTGCTACTCACAGACCTCTGCGTTTGCTGAGGTAACTAATCTAACCAGTTCAAGGCTGTATGATTCCTCTAAACCTCACTATCACAAACATGTAGTGATGAAGAGTTTTTTCAACCTTGATGCTTGCAAAGCTTGATTGTGCTAACAGTTTGTTTTTATCCATCCTATGGATAGATGAATATTGTTCGTGCTGGTGTTGTGGAGGCGAGGAGAAACTGAGAAAGGAGAGAGGAGTTGCAACCTGTATGTCTTGATCAATTGGACAATTTCCTCTCTCTTATGGCTCTAACTTGTTGTCTCTAATCTAATTTTGATCAAGGGCCTGATTTCTAACAGCTTAAGCTGAAGATTGAATGTCAGGAATCTAATAACCTGTATTTAGATACAGATTGGCAAGTCATTTTGTATTGTTTGTTGCAAGAGCAATAAAATTATATTTGTTTTCTTCATGTGGATCTTTCCATTTCTTTCATTGGTTGCTGAACTGATACTGTGATGAATATTGAATTTGGACATGGAAATTGATCAGAGTACTCTAAATTCTGAGGAGAAACTCAGTTCAGACAGGAACACATGTAGTGGCAAACTTACATGTGTTATGATTTATGCCCTCTTCTCGCGCGTGTTAAGAAGTTTATGATTTCTTTAACCTTCCTTTTTACTGTTTTGCCTGAAACACCGATTTTTCTTGTGTTCTGCTGATCCATTATGATGAAACTACAGCCTCATAGTTGGTACAATTATTGGAAAGTCTCATTTTCTTTCCTTCTGTCTTTATTATAACAACTGAAATTTCTTGCCAAGTTCCTGGAACTGTGTTGGTGTTGACTGTTGAAGATGAAAGCTCTTTGAACTCATAGCAGCAGTCTTTGGATTATTGTAATCTTGTTAATACATCCTAGTATGAAATCTGCAGGCTGCTATACTAGTTTATCATGAACTTTCCTATCTTTATGCACACGACTTATATCAGATCGTCACACGCAACCATCTGATAAATGAATTCTTAAAGAACCATAGGACTAAAGACCAGCTCAAACCTTAATTTCTGCACACAAACCACATGCTCTAACCAGAAGATCATGGATATTCTGAAATGATACCCTTGTAATCTTCAGGTTCAGGACTGACATTTCTAATTGAAATAAGACAATTGAATTATAATACTCTTATGATGTTTGTTTATAATTTCCCTGAGATTGACATCTCAACCAATGCTCAGGAAACTTCCAAAACCATATCAAGTTAATTTTTCTACAAAATAAAAAAAGTAATCGTGTGCGGATCTGATTGCTAAGCTCCATGGTCAATGAAGATAATCTTGATTAGGAGTAATATTATTATACAACATGATTAGTATCGCCGTGTATCTCCATTACAACGTTTCCACATCGTGCAGACAGTTCATATTGGTCAATTACGTAGCCTGACATCTCAGTTAATTAGTATATAAATCTTGAAACTAAGATATTGCTTCATATGTACAGTCAGATTTCTGGTTTCATACTCTACAATCTGATAACTGTAAACTTCCTGGACTTGCATATGAACAAATATAATAATAACAAATGTAAGACCAACCTTAACATACAAGTATCTTACTTGTATTTGTTTCTCATGCCTGCACGTAATCAATTCCTTGTTTTACTTTTCTTTTGCTTCTTACTGTGCTTCTTAGTTGTTTGGATTAACAAATAAAACAAGAAACTGAACAAGATTTGTGCTCATGCCATCAACACATGCTTGAACATCAAGCTTGTTTGATCAACTGATTAGTGTGTCAAGAGTAATTTTTTTTAGTTTGATTAAAAGATCAAACTTCATTACTCATAGTTTCACACACTGGAGAGAAACAATATTTTTGGGCAAACCTTGAAGCATACAAAGATCAAATTTAACACGAAAGAAAGACGAACTGCAAATGAAGATAGGAAAGTTTTGTAGTACTCAAGATGGTGAAGAGCCAAGTAGATTCTGAATGTCCTTCTGCGAGGAAAGGGAAGAACAATGATTTAACTTATTCTTCGAAACTAAACATGATTTAAGAGAAGAGTTACTGATTTAACCTCAATTTTGAGAGGTGAAGTGATAGGAGCATATCTTCCTACAACCTTTCCTTCTTTATTGATCAAGAACTTCGTGAAGTTCCATTTGATTCCGTCTCCAAAATACCCTCCTTTCTCTGATTTTAGGAACTTGTAAAGGGGCACTGCATCGACCCCATTCACTTCAATCTGATAACATAACCAGAAGAAACATGAACATGAGCCATGCTTGAATGAAGTTAATGTGCTTGTTGTTAACTTACCTTATCAAAGATTGGAAATTCAGCTTTGAACATTGTGCAGACATTTTCTTGTATTTCTTCATTGTGCCCAGGCTCTTGTCCTCCGAACTGGTTGCATGGAAATGCCAAGATCTCGAAGCCTGCAAGAACAATAACGTAGTCCCAAGAGTCATAAGTCTTAAACATTGGATTGAAAATGCAAGAAATGAAGGGAAGTTTCAACATTTTTCTAGGCAAGAATGAGCTACAGACCTTGGTTTTTGTATTTCTGGTACAAAATGTTCAATTCCTTGTAGTTCGATTGTGTTAGGCCGCTGCAATACAATGATAATATCAGTGTCATGAAAGTAACAGAAAAATAGATCATATTGTATATTTACTACTCATCCATGCCAAAATGTATGAGATTGGATGGGTTTGATTACCACTTTGAAGCAACATTGACAATCAAAAGAACTTTGCCATTGTACTTGTTCAAACTCACATCATTCCCTCGAATATCCTGAAATTGAATTCAATAGTATAAAAAAAATTGATGAAACCAATCTTCTTCTTTAAGGGTAATTTTTATAACACTACCGTGACTCGAATCTATCCACCAGACCAAGAAGCAGAACACTTTACTACTTGGTCATCGAATCAAAATTACAATGCATATCATGAGCAAAAAGTTGTAGCTGAGAAATTACAGTGCATGAAACAGATACATGCATTTCATCAAAGTTACTACTCAAACTGAACTATTAGTCCAACCCACCTAAAAGCTCAAATTAATAGGTAGAGGCCCAGCCTTATTCTGACACCCCTCACGTACAAGTCGGTATTGAACGTCGTCAGACTTGGTGTAGGTAGGAGACAAATCAGGCTCTGATACCATAGTAAGGCCCGACCCACCTAAAAGCTCAAACAAATAGGTGGAGGCCCAGCCTTATTATTTAAGTTGGTATTGTGATTGACATCTATTCGATGTGGGACTCTGACACGAGCATAAAACTTTGAAGCCTAACTCAGTGTTAACATTTACTATGATTGAGTACAAGATCACATTTACAGAACTTGCTTATTCTTTTTCCACAGTTTTCTTCTCAGCAGTCAAACAGTAAGTAAATCAAAATAAAAGTAGTACATGAACAAAACCCAGTACCTTGACAGTGAAATCATAAATAGATTTGGGAGTTTCTTCAGCCATATTTTCTGAGGGAGAAGAAGATGGGGATCTGAAGAGCACTAGAGCAAAACCCAGTAACAACAAAGAGACCCAGTTGATGATTTGCATGAATCTTCAGGCCAAACATTTATAGCAAAAGAGTCTCAGTGTCATACAAAAATTGCCTTGTAATAAGAGAGCATGGATTTCCAAGGCAATGTTGACCATTCTTTGAAACTTGTTATTGGCATATATTATATATTTCAGGGGTAAGAACTAATAAGAATATTTGAACGCATTGCTAATGATACAGGGTTTTGTACATATAATCAATTAAAGAGTGACATGTAGATGCTTGATCTCGGTGTTTAGTTATTACATGCTGATGTGTCACAGCTGGACTGGTTAGTGAGGGTTTTCAGGCATGATTATTGTATTATTTTTTTGCTTTCCTTTTCATTTAAACTTGACATCACAAAGAAAATGCTTTCCGGTAAATCTCCATCACAAGTCTGCTCATGCTCTCTGAGTCGTTATTAAGATGAGAATCATGATATTAGCATTCTTGTTATTATCATTAAAAACATTTTTATGCTAATAAAAAGGCAAATTTCAAGGTTAAGGAGGAAACAAATATTCATATCTGATTCCGAAATCATTTAAAGATACTAGAGAGTTGACAGCAGGCACAGAACTGGAGTTACTAAGATATGCCCATTTTCAAAGAGCAAGAGCTCAACCTGAGCTAGAAACAGAAACAGCTTCTTCAGCTTCGAAACCCTTCACATCTTCATCTCCAAAACTAGGAGGTTTCGGATTCAGCCCAAGCATCTTGAACATCAGCTGATCGGCATCATAATCATTGTTCGGAGTTGTCAGGAGCTTCTCCCCCGTGAAGATTGAGTTGGCACCAGCAAGAAAGCACAGGGCCTGCTCAGCCATGGAGAATCGAACTCTTCCAGCTGACAATCTCACCATTGCCTTGGGCATGACAATGCGAGCTGTTGCAATCATCCTGATCATCTCCCATATTTCAACTGGCTGCACAAACAATCCACTAAACTCTTAAAACAGTGAAGCTCTATTGTTCACTAATATGAGTTTAGTGTCAGTGTATAAACACTAAACTCATTTATCTATATGATTAGTGTTACCTTCTGATCTTGAAGAGGCGTGCCTTTCACTGAAATCAGGGCATTGATGGGGACGCTCTCTGGGTGAGTTGGTAATGTTGCCAATGTGTGCAGCAAACCAACTCGGTCTTCTTCTGCTTCACCAAGCCCTATTATTCCTCCTGCCAACAGAAAAGTAAAGCACCGATCAATTAGGTAGAAATAAGAATGTCAAGAACTTCTATCCTCAATGTAAAAGAAATGACTATACTTGTCATCAAGAACTAATGAGTACCTGAACAGACATTAATCCCTGCATCACGAACAAACTCCAGAGTTTGAAGGCGGTCATCATAAGTTCTTGTGGTGATAATTTTTGGGTAATACTCTCTAGAGGTATCAAGATTATGGTTGTAAGCTGTGAGGCCAGCTTTCTTGAGTTCAAGAGCTTGCTGCTTCTCTATCATGCCCAAAGTGCAGCATACCTCCATTCCCATGCCCCTGTTATGTGAAAAATGCTTCAAATGTAAGACATGATTGGGAATTTTAGTATTATTGAAACAAAATATCAGGAGCATTGACATCACATCATAATTGTCTCACTGTTGTGTTAAAAACAAAATAGCACTTCCTTAAGAAGTAAGGTTGGTGATGATTTATTACCTTATTTCTTTTACATATTCAAGGATTTGGTTGAAGTTTGTCTTTCTTCCCACAGTTTCTCTCCATGCAGCACCCATACAAAAACGAGTGCTACCGGCTTCTTTTGCCTGCCAATGCATTACAAGTATTGACAAGTTATGGCACAAGAAAGGTCACAGGATCACCAACACATAAGTTAGAAGCTCAGTCATTTTATAAGTTGAAACTAAGCTTATCAGTTTCAAACGAAGAATAAGGAAACAGCAACAATTGAGCTACCATATACTAAAGCATTGCCAGCAATTATGGCGTCGATGTGATGAAAAGTGAAATCTCTCTCTCTCTCTCTTTTACATTCCTTTGTTTCTATCCATATGTCCAACTCTGAAGAGAAGTTACACTAAAAACATGGAAGGCTGCAAGTTCAACATTAATCAAGTACATTTTATCAGAAAACCAAACAAATCATCCCACCATTGAAGATCAAGTTTTGAAAATTCTCTCTACAACATAGCAAGCCCTGAGCATTGGATTTTGAAATGCAAAATCATCGAGAACATGTACATTGAAGGCATAACATTAACAGGCGATGTGAGCATATCTTATTCCCTTATTTGTCAATGTAGACAGGTAACATGTGATGTGTAGTTCAAAGAACAAGAGATTTGTTCCGGCACACGCAGGCAACAGGAATGGCATTAACCAAGAGATCTCAAATGCAAAGAAAAGGGTCGAAAGATAAGTAAATTAACCTTTTGTGCTGCCTCCAGGACGGCATCTTTGTTCATTAGCTTTTGGGCCTTCAGTCCAGTGTCATACCTAGAAGACTGTGGACAATATGAACAGTCCTCACTGCAACCACCAGTCTTGATTGATAGGAGAGTACACTGCTGCACTTCCCTGAAGTTATGAGCATGTCTGTGAACTTGAGCCTGCAAAACCATGAATCTTATATTAACTACATATCAGATTTTTATATTAAAAAATTTAAGTCAGAACCTGGGTAAAGAAGATAGCGAGGGTAATATTGAAACATGTTACAGATTGCATACAAATGCAGAAATAATTCAAATATTTCACCCAGTGTGTTCATAGTTCAAAAAAATTGGTGAGCGCTAACTATAGTGAGATTAATAGAAGGATGTATTAGAGTGGCTACTGAAGCAGCATGTTGAGTACCATGCATCTAATACTGGGAAAGGAAAAAGAAGGTAAGTAGTTCAGTAACACACTTCACTGAAAAGGTTTGTTTCATGGCATAAATTAATTCTGCCATAGCTACTTTCAGGTGGATATTGGACTCCTCCTTAAGCAACCCAGTGCTGTAGTGCATGAACATTACCAAAGGTGAGCACTACTTGATCTTCCTTTGTCTACCCCTAACTATAACTGGAGAATGTCTAGCTCATGATGAGAACATTATCGAAAACCCAGATTTTGTAAGAACCCATAAACAAGTTGAGAAATTTTCATGAAATGAAACATCAAGTAGCACCAAAATCTCCAAATTGAAAACAAAGCAAAAAGTCACAAATTTCAAAACTTGAAGCTCTGTCCTGAGATTTAACAGAGCTACAAAATAAACATTTTTGGAGAAAAGGGGTGAGAGAGATACTGACTCCATGAAAGAGAAGGTCGAGAACAGGTGAGTCGTAGATGGATTTGATTTCTTCCTTCTTCCAGTCGTTCCTGGGGCCTTCTTGAATTGTCCGCTCAGCTTCAACTGCAGCAGCTGAAGCCGAAGAGTAGGAATGCAAGAGAAATCCCCTTTGCTGCCGCTGGAGGCTAAGAACAGACCGAATCGAAAGCATAATTCTAGATTTTCTCGGGAAAGTGAAGGAGAAAATGCAGGAGAGAGAGGTATGTTGTTGAGAAAATTGGGCTTCAACAGTCTCTACCTAACAACAAACAACCAAAAGGGAAATTATAGTGTGAGTGTGACACTGAACTCGTTCCTGGACGGATACCTATTTATGATTCCAGATAATTATAAAAATGTGTTTTAGATTTTGTATGTTTGCCGTATTTTCTAAAAATTTATTTAGAACTTTTACCTCCATTTTCTTTCTCTATATCGATTATTAAGTTTTATTGTCATAATCAAAATTTTCATTCTCAGAAAATGAGGGATTGCTGATGGTCCCATCGGCAACCCTTCCAACCAATGACTAAGTGACACGTGGAGGCCAATTAGAAGGAAAAAAAAACCGTTGGTCGCCAACGGCTAGTTTTTTTTAAAAAATAATTAAAAATTAAAAAAAACAAATTATTTTCTATAAATACCCACTTTCCCCAACACTCTTTTCACACATTCTCTCCAAATCTTCTCAAAAACCTCTCAGCCTTCAACCATGATGCGCACTCGTGGTGGACATTCCGACTTCGGTTACTCCCAAATCCTACCGGAGGACGACTTCGAAGTATTTCTTGATGAAGCCAAAGG
>JAYMSW010003541.1:0-12081 GCA_036897725.1 Erodium texanum
AACATATTTGGAAACCCAAAAGTAAAATCCCAACCCATGTTTCAAAACCCTAAAGTCAAGCCCCAAACAAAATGGTCAAGCCCCAAATAGATTGGTCAAACCCCAAACCATATTTCGAAACTCTAAAGTCAAACCCCTAATAAGTTGGTTAGACCCTGAACAATGAATCAACCAAGCCCTAAACCTAAACCCTAAATCAATTAAACACCAAATTGCAAATCTTGAACCAACCAAACCCCAAACCCTCTTCCACCTTGAACACCCAACCTTCAACAACCCTAAATCCTACCCTAAAATCGTAAACTCAACCCCACCGAGTTAGCTAGTATGCAAACAAAAATTTTGTTCAACGTCCCATTTTGTTGAATAACAAAACATACCGATACTCTTTGAAATCGAGGGTTAGTACACTGTCTTGTTATGAAGAGGAAGAGAAGGGGGTAGAATGGTCATTTTATATGAAAACTGACGGTGTTATTTAGTTTACAGAAGGAATTTTTGTTCACCGTTGTATTTTGTTGAGCAACTAAACATACCGTTACTTTTTAAAATCAAGGGTTAATACACCGTTATGCTATATAATTATCTTTTTTTTTTTTAAATGTGAATTTGTAGAAGTGAGATAACTTTGAGCTCATGGGAAATGGAATGCGTATGAATAGGGTCAAATTTGAAATTATTTTTTTGTTTTTTTTAAATAAGCGTTCTCTTTTACTTTTAATAAAAAATAAAAAAAATTGAATTTTGTCGAGGACAATGGCCCTTTCCCGTTTCTCGCATCATCCAACTGTGAAGGTGAGCTCTGCAAAATGCTATCTCTGTATCTATCCGACTGTGTCTTTCTTGTTCGATTCTGAATTCTGTTGGTGATCTCGATTCTATTGTCCTTCCACTTCTGCACTTTTTCTGTCCGGTTCCTGAGAAAATCGTAGGGAAAGAATAATGAGAAAGAAATTAGGTTCCTGTATTGCTTGAAAATTTCGGTTTATTTCGATCCGATAACCGTTCATGCTTGCTCAGAACCCACCTGATGCCTAAATTTGTTTTGTTATCCTCGACTCCAAACAATTGGAAAGAGGTTTAAATGTGTTTCACTTGATTATTCTCTAGCTCTTGTTTCATATGATGCTTATTTTTTTATTTTTTTGGTAATTTAGGGTTTTCTGGGTTCTATGTGTGATTTAGCTAGATACTCTATCTGGTAGAAAGAATTAATTATCAATTTAATCTCATTTTCAGTACTTCTGTATCTTTTTTTTTTTTTTTTGCTTTTTCTTGATTCTTCAGTATTTTAACAATATGTAAGTACTTGTGTGAGCAACTTATGCCTGTATTTGTGCATGTCTTGAGAGAGATGTTTGTTTCTTTTTTTGAGGACCAGAGAGATGTTAACTTAATCCGTTGCTTTTGCATCATAATCATAAATATCTGCAGATTTGGCTCGTTCTACATGTTTCTACTGGTTTGTCTTGTCACCAAATATGTAAAATGAGTTATTGATAGTTTTTCATTTAGGCATTTTTTTAAGATTATTGGTTGAATTATGGTTAACGTAACTGATGAACACAACAACTTATCACTATTTTACTATTCATTGTTATTGAGTACCTTATTGATTCAGATTCCACTAATCAGATAAGCTTTTTAAATTCTCCTAATTGCAATAGATATAGGTTCTCCTATAAAGTTAATTTTCTCTATTTTCTATTCCGGAGTGTTAGGTTCAAGAAAACAGCCGGAAAGAGGGTTTAATAAGTCCCTATCAATTCATTTTTCACCCCTCGTTTCAGATGATGCTTAATATGTATATATTAGCTTGCACAAGTTTCTTTAAATGATTTCAATATGTAACTTTCTTGTTTTGCTTTGCGACTTGCTTGTTTGGGTAAACATAACAATGCTTCTTAATAGAACTGTCTTTTGTTAAAAAAATAATAATTACTAATATATGTTTCTTTACCGATACATTATTTTTTAAAAAAAAATTCATTGTCGTTTCTCCAATAAGAAGTGGTGTGAGCTTTCATCTATCTAGTGACTAACCCATTTGTATGATGCATATTAACAGGTCTATATCCTTTCTTGGATGAATTTGTTTGTCACCAGAGTATAACTTGAGGTATTGATAATTTCATTATGCGGGCAATCCTTAAGCTTATAGGTCAAATTAAAGTTGACATAGCTGATGAAGATAATAACTTACCACAGTCTCATAAACCAATTGGACTATGCACCTCCTATGTGGGCAACTGTAGTTGCGGGTACCTTTGTCCTTTTGAGTCTTGCCCTTTCAATATATCTGCTCTTGGAGCACCTTTCTGCATACAAGAATCCCGAGGTTTTCCTCCATTGCCACTTTTTTTCTAGATTTTTTTGAGATATGCATGTGTTCACTGTTCATATCATTCTGTTAACCTATTTTCTTTTCCCTCTCTTATCATTACTTCTCAGGAGCAAAAGTTTTTGATTGGAGTTATCCTAATGGTTCCATGCTATGCAATAGAATCGGTATGTTGCTTGGCCTAAAAACTGGTATCATATCATAGCAAGGAAATCTATATTAGTATGGAATGCAAAATTACCATACATTGCTCACTTATGTAGTATATCTAGTAACTCGAGTTATTATGGTGGTATGCCAGAGCTTAAGCCCTGACTGTTGAACCATCCAAACTAGCCAAAACTATTCAATATTTTTATCCCTTCTTTTGTAATTAAAGATTTAATTAATTGACTTTTTACCCTTACAAACATCTGGATTCATTGTTACATATGGTGTGCGTCTGGGCATCTTGTCTTTAAATAACCAAAGTTGTGAAGAGAAATGATCCATTACTAAATTTAGTTGTCCGAATTTTCTGGCATGTTTAGGCTTAAGGTTTAGCTACTTCTTCCTTGAATTTGAGGCTAGTATATAAAAGTGTGCTTTACACTATTGCAGATGGATATTGTATTTTCATCTTGTAACCTAAATTGCTGTTAACAGTTTGTGTCACTGGTGGATCCATCAATTAGTGTCGATTGTGAGATACTACGGGATTGCTATGAAGCCTTTGCCATGTATTGCTTTGGAAGATACCTTGTTGCGTGCTTGGGTATGTCCTCTTCAATAACTCCTATGAGTAATGGTTAATGGATTAGTGACATTGTTATCCAAAAGGAATTGTAAAAAAGCTAATGCAGGCATGGAAGCTGCTATAGACAGCTAGGCAAACATTAAGCGAGATATAAAAAATCAATTTTCTTCACAATTGAGTTTATGGTCCTTTTGATGATTCATTCGGTAGAGTTTTATAATTGGGCTACATTTATTGTGTCGAGCTCCACAACTTAAAGGTCAACCTTAATTATCTCTTTATGTTACACATACCATACATATATTCTTGAAAGAAAAAAAAACTTGATCTTGTATCTCTGGATTTAGCTATGAATTAATGTTGGTTTAAGGAAGCACACAATTGGTCCTTCGTTTCATTTTCTCACGATTATGAAGACTGGAAACACTTATGTAGTCTTCTCTTATTCACACTCCAAATATCGTTTCGTTTACTTATTTTAAATTATTGTCTTTGTTTCATAGTTTTATTTGCTTGCAACAGTGAACATAAAACGTTTTTGTAATCTTCTCTTTTTCGAATTTCAAATTTTATTTATTTTAGTGACTCTTATTGTCTTTGTTTCTCTTATTTCTAAGGTGGGGAAAAGAGAACTATCGAGTATATGAGAAGGCAAGGACGTTTAACATCTAAGGCTCCCCTATTAGAACATGGTCATGACACGGGAACTGTGAAGCATCCTTTTCCTATGAATTATTTCTTGAAACCATGGAAGCTTGGCAAATGGTTTTATCAAGTTGTCAAGTTTGGAATTGTTCAATATGTATGTATGTTGAAGTTGGTGGAATTGTATTATGTTGATCTTGCTTGCTTTCCAGTTTAGTTTCCTATACTTTAAGGGGGAAATGAAACAAATTACTATTATTTTTCTTTTTCCTGGCAGATGATAATAAAGACTCTCTGTGCTGTTTTAGCTGTAGTGCTTGGAGCCTTCGATGTATATTGCGAAGGGGAATTTAATTTAGAATGCGGGTAATATGTTCTTTACTAACTATTTGATACTACTGCTGCTACTTAATCTTTCACCACATCCTACTAGCTAATAGTTCTTCATTGCTTTCATTTCAATATGCTATCATGCATGTTTATGCTATTATATCTTATGGATGGCTTAATAGGTCACTATCTTAAAATTCTTAATCAAACATACATACATCACTTGTTTATATCTGTATATTTAAATTTATGATCCATTTTTGAAAAGCGCCAGAGTGTAAGTGTTGTTAATTATTAGTGTTCACTTTTTGTTGGTACGCAATATACTCATGAATTAAAATCCATGTTATACCCCTGATATAGTTATCCATTCCAGAACTGGAACTTAGTCATTTAGTAAAGAAATATAATTTGAAATGTATCTCTAGCTGTGAATGCAATGTCAAACATTATTAACAAAAGGTGAGATGAAAAATATTCTACAGACATTTACTTGCTTATCTCCTATAACTCATCGGTTTCATCCCCTTGGACTTTCATATAGTTGACTTAAACAAGCTCTTCTGACTCCCTTGTTTCTCTGTCCCATTCTTCTTTAGTCTATAGGACTATTTCTTAGCTTTCCCACCTTAAGTTGCTTCCATCAATGCAGTGAACATAATATTGTTGATGTAGGCCTTATGTCTGAACCACGTTATTTTCTTGTGTCCACTTCTTCAATTTTCTCTCCCATATTATCTCTTCTATAAATTTCTACAAATATCTTCTCAGATCTGTAAGCTAGAAAATTATGTGCTTTTTTGAATCCTCATGCAAATTGGTACATCTAGATTGTTCATTTGTAGCATTAAGTATATGCCCGGCCGTACTTTTCAGTCTATGTACATTATGTATTCAGCACTAGTTTGGTATTGGGCATGTGATTCTGTCTTGTATTATTATTGATCCATAGACAAGACCTTTGTGCTGGTCGCCCTACACGTGAGGGGACATGAGTGTTAAAATGTTATCATTGAAAGAATGTGGGTTTAGCGACCACTTGATATACTTGTTGGGTCCTCCTCCACCTAAGGGCAATCTCATAACTAAATTCTAAACCTTGTATTATTTTTATAGGTACATATACATTGCAGTTGTTCTAAATTTCAGTCAGTCATGGGCTCTATACTGCTTAGTACAGTTTTATACCGCCACAAAGGATGAACTGGCCCACATAAAGCCTTTAGCAAAGTTCTTAACATTTAAGTCAATTGTATTTCTGACTTGGTGGCAAGGTGTGGCAATTGCTCTTCTCTACTCTCTAGGATTATTCAAAAGCCCCATAGCGCAAGGCTTGCGGTTCAAGTCAAGTGTTCAGGACTTCATAATTTGTATAGAGGTATAAATGTCTCACCTTATAAATTGTTTCTTAAAGATGATTTTGCTTGTTAATATCGTCTATCCTTATCTGTTCTCATTTAATCTCCCCAATTTGGTCACTGTAACTATGCTTGAGACAATTTCATCTAACATAAGTGGCTCTATGCTATAAAATTCATGCCTGTTACTGCATCTAAGTTACATATATAATAAGAATGCATTGTTGGAAAATAATTTGGATGACTAATTATTAGCTTGGAAATCTATGGACACTATACTTTTTAATTGAATGTTAAAGTGTAACAGTTTTACATATTCATCCAGCACAGATGGGCATTGCTTCTGCTGTTCACCTATATGTATTCCCTGCAAGGCCCTATGAGCTAATGGGTGACCGCTTCACTGGAACTGTTTCAGTTCTTGGAGATTATGCTTCTGTTGATTGTCCTTTAGATCCTGATGAAGTCAGGGACAGTGAGCGCCCCACAAAACTTCGTCTCCCACAGCCTGATATTGATGTCAAGAGTGGCATGACCATCAGAGAAAGTGTTCGCGATGTTTTTGTCGGTGGTGGAGAATATGTAAGTTTCATTTATCTTCTTTTTTTGTCAGAAATTATTTAAATGTATTATGTATCAAGATTTGGGCTCAAGAGTCAAGACCTCCTCTTACGTAGAAGTGAGGTTTAATTTTGCCACTTGACCCAAGAAGAATTGATGAGAGATCAAAGAGGCCCAACCGAAGTTGGAGAGAGAAGCCCACAAAGACCCAACCGAAATTGGAGAGAAAAGGCTTCAAAGATACCGTTGTTGGGACTTGAACCCTGGTCAGATAGACTCAAGTTCAAGGGCTTGATCAATTGGAAAAGCAAGCCTTTAATCTCTTGTTATGTTTTCATTGTGTATTTACCTAACTTGTTGCTGCCGCTAATGTTTGGCTCCTTACTACAGATTGTGAATGATGTGAAGTTCACGGTAAATCAAGCAGTGGAGCCTGTTGAGAAGGGGATTACAAAGTTCAATGAGAAACTACACAAGATCTCCCAAAATATAAAGAAGGACAAGGATAAAAAGGGAACAAAGGATGATAGTTGCCTTGCAACAGCAGTGCCCATAAAGAGAGAGATTCGAGGTATAGATGATCCACTCTTAAATGGAAGCTATAGTGATAGTGAGATCCCAAAGGCAAAGAAGAACCGGAGAAAGTCAGGGTATGGCAGTGCAGAGAGCGGTGGAGAAAGCAGTGATCATAGCTATGGTGGATATCAAACAAGGGGCAATAGATGGGTTATTAAAGATTAGTATTCAACGGAGGTTGACTAAAATAGGCCACAACTATCAAGTTAAAATGTCCATATCACACAACAGCTTGATTTCCCTCCTGGGCGGGCTTCAAGGTTTATAATCACCTCATCATTTTGCTGCTTCACAAGGTTGAAGAAAGTTTTGGCTGAGAAATTTTATGCAGCAGATCCTTCTTGTGAAACACTACGAGGTTGTTTAAATAGACAAGAAGATGGATTCATAATTCATGTATTATTGTTGTGTCCTGGGGCCTTGTATAGAGCTTCCTTACGGGTGTGTATGGTTTCGGATTAGGATGATGATATCGTAAGTTTATGTGCCATGGTTCATAATGTTCTAACGTTTTAAAGTGTGGCGAGCTATGGTTAGTCGATTGAGAAGTTCCATATGGATTTTGTAGTAGTGTATGTTTGCAGTCTTGCTAAGATTTGTTTGGCCAATGAAATTTTGATGCGAACTGATGACTCCATGTTAACTTAGTCTCATGGACCGGGAAGTTATGGTACCCTGTGACGTCTGGAGACCAGTTTTTAAGTAGCCACATGTCAATTGGTTTTGTCCCTAACGGGCTCTCCAGTCCCTAACTAGTTGTGTCTTACCAGTTACGATTCCCTTCATAGTTAGGTCCGTGACCAGCGACAAGCTTTCCCGACTTAATCGGGTTGGCATGCTTGATTCGACCTGATCGATCGTCTAGAGAAACAACACCTTAATGCTAATTTCGTTCCCTTTATCTTCATATGGCAAGCTAACTAGATTGACACAACATCTTTTCTGGGGTCACATACCTAAACTAACAGATTTTTATCCAAAACAAATTTCATTGTATCCTAATACTGTAATTTTTCTGATTAATCACCAACTAGTAATAGGATTTTATAAATCCTTATTCGATATGGATAATTAATCCTTACTTAAAACATTATTTTGGGCCGAAAGAACTGATTAGATAGTGGAAGCTGAGGTGAATGCGGAGTTTCGCGGCAGTACTCAGTTGAGAAGAGGAGTAAACATAACCGCAGTGGAATTATTTCCTTGTGCTTCTCAATCTCTCCGCGCTAACACATAGAGAGCCCTTCATTGCTCCGTTCTCAGGAACCTCAAATTCCACATCCATGGCGCTCAATCTACGTCAGAAACAAACAGGTATACGTCTCTCTCTCTCTCCAGATCCCTTTCTCTCAGCTACGAATCTGTAATGCATCGATTCAATTTCTCCGATATTTCTTATTTTTGCTCTGATTCGGTGAATTTGGGTCACAGAATGTATAATCCGAATGCTGAATCTGAACCAACCCGTGAACCCAGCCGGCACTGCGAACGAGGAGGTCTACAAGATCTTGATCTACGACCGGTTCTGCCAGAACATCCTCTCCCCATTGATTCACGTCAAGGATCTCCGCAAGCACGGCGTAACCCTTTACTTCCTCATCGACAAGGACCGCAAGCCCGTCCACGACGTCCCCGCCGTCTACTTCGTCCAGGCCTCCGCCGCCAACATCCGCCGAATCGTCGCCGACACCTCTCGCTCGCTCTACGACAGCTTCCACCTCAACTTCTCCTCCTCGATCCCGCGCCCGATGCTCGAGGAATTGGCCTCCGGGACCCTCAATTTCGACTCCATCCACCGGATCTCTAAGGTGCACGACCAGTATCTGGAGTTCGTGACGCTCGAGGAGAACTTGTTTTCCTTGGCCCAGAAGTCCTGTTACGTCCAATTGAACGACCCCTCTGCTGGGGATCGAGAAATTGAGGAGATTGTTGAGAAGATCGTTGGTGGGTTGTTTTGTGTTCTCGCCACTCTTGCGGTGGTGCCCATTATCAGGTGCCCCCGTGGTGGGGCGGCGGAGATGGTGGCAACTGCGCTAGATCAGCGGCTGCGAGATCACTTGTTGTCCAAGAACAATTTGTTCACTGAAGGAGGAGGCTTTGTGAGCTCGTTTCAGCGTCCTGTTTTGTGTATATTTGATAGGAACTTTGAGTTAGCTGTTGGGATACAGCATGATTTCAGGTACAGGCCTATGGTGCATGATGTGCTTGGCTTGAGGTTGAACAGGTTGAGTGTTCAGGGTGAGAAGGGTGGGATGAAGTCATATGAAGTGGACAGTTCTGATCCATTTTGGTTGGCAAATGGGTCATTAGAATTTCCAGAAGTTGCTGGGGAGATCGAGAACCAATTGAGACAGTATAAGAAAGATGTTGATGAGGTGAATAAAAGGACCGGAGGAGGTGATGGGGCTGAGTTTGATGGAACAGACTTGGTGGGGAACACAAAGCATTTGATGAATGCAGTGAACTCACTTCCTGAATTGACAGAGCGGAAGCAGATGATTGATAAACACACAAACATTGCAACTGCATTGTTGGGTGAGATCAAGGAAAGGTCTCTTGACTCCTTTGCTAAAAAGGAGAATGACATGATGGTGAGAGGAAGTATTGATCGGAGTGAACTGATCGGTGCCCTTAAAGGGAAGGGAACAAAGATAGATAAGCTAAGGTTTGCCATCATCTATCTTATTTCTTCAGAGACCATTAATCAGACTGAGGTCGAAGCAGTGGAAGCGGCACTGAAAGAATCTGAGGTTGACATCAGTGCATTTCAGTATGTGAAAAAGATTAAATCTTTGAATGTGTCACTGGCTTCAGCTAATTCAGCCAGCAGAAACAACATTGTTGATTGGGCTGAGAAACTATATGGGCAATCTATTAGTGCTGTCACTGCTGGTGTGAAGAACTTGCTATCTAGTGATAGGCAGCTGGCATTGACAAGAACAGTAGAACCCTTGATGGAGGGGAGGCCGAATCCTGAAATTGATTCTTATCTTGTGTTCGATCCTCGTGCTCCCAAGTCAACCTCTGGAACAGGTAGCAACCATACCAAAGGACCATTTAAAGAAGCTATTGTTTTCATGATTGGAGGTGGAAATTTTGTGGAATATGAAAGTTTGCAAGAGCTTGCGAAGCTTCAGCATCAACAGCCTCCCAAGCATGTTATATATGGAACAACAGAAATTCTAACAGGAGCAGAATTTGTTGAGCAGCTTAAACTGTTGGGGCAGAAGATGGGATTTGGAAGTACTGCTACCACCTCTGCCAATTGATAGAAATATGCCAACATTCTGAGTCAAGCTTTCTATTTGGCTATACATTCATGAACGTGGTGTACTGTTAGTGTTCTGACTTGAACATGTGTCACAAGATCAAGGATCAAAGCACTTACCACTTGGCCAAGTAACTTTTGGTTAGTGAGTAGTCTTATTTTCTTATATTTTCATTATTTCATTGAAGTATGTGGAAATGGATTTTTTCTCTTGGCTTTTACAGTGTTCTACAATAGTTAAAAGCTAGACTATATCCTATATATAAGTAACTGCATGTTAATTCCAAGTCTCAGTGAGAGTTACGTTTTTTTGTTGTATTTGCTGCTTTTCTTGTAACTTTGTTTATAGTGTTAAATAATGCATGCTCTGTTGGGGGGATAATTTATACTCCTTTTTAGGCATCAGCAACGACTCATTACTATTATGCATCTCAACTTAAATTTATATGGATATTCATTTTCGAGATCTATGAACTGTATAGTTCATGGGGCATCCTTAATGCTTCATTTTGGTCTTGTTTTAGGAGTGACCCTTGTCATATTGAATTTAGAGCTGGTGAAGAATTAATTTGCGCCAAGTAGGCCAATTTTTGTTAGCATGGTGAACATTATAGTATTTGTATTACCGGGTAGTAATGTCAAGGTAGGGGGATACTATTCAACATGTTATCTTTTGGGAGTTAGTTAAGATCATTACATGTCTTATGAATACCACAATTAGAATGCTTTGTACCCCTTCTGAGTAGAGATGTCTAGGCCAATATGACCTTGTTTAGGATTATACTGATGTCCAAGCTTGAAACATCAGCAGCCTCTTTGAAGATGCGCATGAATGTGGCATGATTGGGGCATAGTGAGTGGATTTGTAGTCACCAAGATGCAAATGTTAACGGTGGCCTATGTTTCATGTTTCTGTCTCCAATC
The DNA here is from genome assembly GCA_036897725.1 of Erodium texanum. Lineage (NCBI taxonomy): Eukaryota > Viridiplantae > Streptophyta > Magnoliopsida > Geraniales > Geraniaceae > Erodium > Erodium texanum. Next base: position 10,740 of record JAYMSW010003541.1, read on the forward strand.
TGGTTGGATGAGTTTGTATCTTCTGAGATTATAAGAATACAGTAGTTATTTCAGTGTAACTATATGGTTAGCTGTTTTATCGCATGGCCATGATTGACCGGGGCTCTAATTTATCGGAGTTGCTCTTGATTGAAACCCACCTTGACATTGAAATAGTATTTGCTACAGTTGGGGTGAGTGTTTTTAGTTGTTTGATTATGTACGTTTTGGTAGGATTTCTGATCAGTATGGTTTTTGTAGTGTTAGTTTTGGGATGTTTAGTTGAATTTGTTATTTTTACTCTGATGATCCGATTTGTTTGGGAACGAGGTGATTATTTATAGCCATGTCTGGCTGACAATTAGGGGAACTACAATATATTTTGAAGAGGGCTCACAATTGTTTAGAGATTGGGTAGGTCCAAGTAGAGGTGTGGAAGGCCCAACCATGATGTCTTTGTAGCTTCAATTTTTTCGATCTTATTTTATGATAGCCAGTTTTGTTTTATTTTATTATATATCGATAGGGTGAAATATTAAGATGTTTTCATATTTAATGTATACATATTACTTTCCTATCGCCCACACAACATAAAATAAAAATAAAATTAGCATCCATTTGAACACCATTATGCAAACTAATAGAAACGTACTGAAATTGTTGTCACTCCTATGATGTAACTCGTATGCGATATTAAAAATATCGAACAATACTTAAATATGTTCATTTCATTAAATTTTTAATGATGGATATATAATATATACGTTGTATATATATCAATAAAAAAAAGTTCTTATTAAAAATCTACTCTTATTTCACTTTTATCTACATTTTCATCAGCAAAAAAATATGAATACAGATACTTGCTATTATGAATGACATACATAAGATATATTTGGTTCGTTACTTGATTAATTAATTCAGATGATATCTATAGAGTGAAAAACTGATACAATTAGTAAAAATTAATTACCAAATTTTTTGACTAGGTCAAAAAAATCAGGAATACATTATACAAACGTAATTGAATGCAAACCGAAACGTATGACATGGGAAAGTAGGGGCTTATAAGAAAAGAATTTTCACAAGTGGGTCCAAAAATGCAATAAATGAAAAATCCATCAGTCCTCATCAGCAAATAAGTGTGTACTTGGCAAAACTTCCGCGCTCTTTCATGGCTTAAAGCCGCTCTCCTCTCCGCCTCTGCAAATCTCTCCGCTTCCGCTCCCCATTTCCCTCAAAACCCTAACCAATCTCAACATCCATCTCCGCCATGGCTCGTCGGGCCCTGTCGATCCTCAAGAACCTCTCCTCCCAATCCAGTCGCATTGCGCTGCCTCGCCCCCACACCCGCCCCGTCACC
>JAYMSW010003542.1:0-12080 GCA_036897725.1 Erodium texanum
TGTGGGCTATCGTAGTGCTGGGTGGAATTTTGGCAAGCAAGGATAACTTGAGAGAATGGCACACAGTTCATGACAACATCAATGCGTACTTAAGAAGGGGGAAAGTCCAAGACCAGGAACAAGGTTTGGGGGTACACCAAGTATTGGCTTACAGTTATTATGATTTGCCATCTCAATTGAAGACTTGTTTTCTCTATCTGAGTCAATTCCCAGAAGATTACGAGATACGGACAGGGAGATTGAAGAGAATGTGGGTGGCAGAAGGTTTCGTGTCGGTGGAATATGACGGAGAAGGGGAGGAAACAGTGGAGGATGTGGCTGAGCGGTACTTGAACGAGCTGGTGGGCAGGTGTGTGATTGAAGTTGCAAAGAAGGGGTCTACGGGAAGGATCAAGACATGTGGGTTTCACGATTTAATGCGAGATGTGTGCGTGTCTAAAGCCAAAGAAGAAAACTTGATCCATAACTACCAAAGGGAGAGAACAATATCTAATGCAGTCTCCAAAGGTAAGATGCGTAGATTCTCTTTCGTCGGAGACATGGCCCAAAACGGACCAGTATCTTTATCAGGTTACGGGTCAAATTCTCAAATCAGATCACTTATTTTAGGAAATGACAGTCGTGATATGTTAGAGCTAGGGAGTCTTGGACCTGTGCGGTTGGCAGATGGGTTCGAGTTGCTTAAAATGCTATCTCTTGAAAATATTGACTTGACGAATACAAAAGGTCTATCAAAAGGAATAGGAAAACTGATACGATTGAGATACTTGAGTCTACGGGGGAGCTTCATTAAAGGTTGGCCATCGCTAGATAAGTTGGGGTGCATGGAGACCCTTGACTTGCGTGTTATAGAAGTAACTGGATTCTGGCATCGAATACTAAAAGTGGATGAAATATGGAAAATGAAACAGCTAAAACATCTCTATCTTCCATATGATAATTGGGTACATTATTTAACAAATGGTGCAGACGTTGAGAGAAACTCGACTTTGCAGACGCTGGTAAACTTTCCTCCTCCACAATGTGGAGTAGGTGGAATTCTCGAGTTCCCCAACCTGAGGAAGTTAATGATAGAGCTACGAAGACGAAAGCAAGTGGTACAACTCCGGGAGATACTTAGCAACAACAAAGGCTTCATCTTCAACCATCTCTATTCTTTAACTCTAGATTTGGGTTTATTTGACGGTAGTGAACAAGCGGATTTAGAAGCGGTGTTCGCTAAGTGTCCGCATCTTTACAAGTTGAGGTTGGATGGTCGCATAGAGAAGTTCCCACAACTGAACCAATTCCCAACCAAACTCACCAAGTTGGTCTTATGGGACTCTGGAATAGAAGATCCAAAACATATAGAAACAACACTTGGGAACCTGCGTCACTTAACCACACTCAAGTTGTTGGTGGATTCATTCAAGGGAGAGCAACTGTCCTTCAAGAAACACACTTTTCCTCGACTCACAAGTCTATCCCTTTCTCTGTTGCCGGAGTTGAAAAACTGGACGGTGGAACAAGGAGCTATGCCCAACCTTGAACGTCTGGAGATAGGACGCATAGGAAAGTTGGAGGCAATTCCACAAGCATTGAGATTTATAGCTACCCTCAAGGAACTACACATCTCATGCATGCTGCCCGAATTCGCTGCAAGAATCAAGGAAGGAGGAGACGACTTCGATACAGTCAAACACGTTCCTTCTATTACTTTTTGGCGCTGCGGAGACTAGCATACTTATTGAACAGGTACTAAATATACTACTTCCATGGCATTATAATAAGGTTTGTTCATAGTCCATAAATTACACTCTCATGTATATCCCATTACTAGTACCACTCTACAAACTAATTGTTATTACTTTTTCAAAATGGAAAAACAATTACAACTCTAATTAATCGTCAATTGTTTTAGTTGCAGGCTTATTTTTATCGAAAGTGTGTTCTTGAAGACTCTTGCTGCTGTGTCTAGTTTGCTGTTGTGTGTTGTTGAAGACTCTTGTACTAGTAATGTTGTCTTACAAAGACCTTGGTTTCTACTTGCTATTGTCTTTTATAAATTTCATATAATGTTGCTGTAAGAATATTAATGTGATTGTGTTGTTCTACGTATCAAAGACTCATATATTGTTTTACATGTAACATATTCAAGTCCAAGTCCACCAAAAACCCATATAGTATATTCTACTATAACACTTCTCTTCCCTTTTCGGGTGTTATAATATTTCAGATAGGATTGCGTTTGAACTATGAATAGTAGCAGCAATAAAAGCATGAAACCATAAAATATAAAAATTTGAGGTGAAGAAATGTACAGGTACTAAATATACTTATCTACAGGTACTAAATATACTACTACACTTGTTTATTTGATATAATCTGGGATATACTCCATTCTGTTCTTGTCACTGTGTATATATGAATCTGAGATATCTGTTTTCTTTTGAATGCAGGGAGAGGCAGCTCAACTTCCATGGTATTATAATAAGGTTGGTTCATAATTCATAAACTACCCTTTCATATTTATAATTTAACACCCATATATCCCATTACTTTTTTTTTTTTTTTTTGAAAGGCGATTTTTTATATAGGGGCTTAGCGAGTCCGAGAATGGCACTAAGCAAGTAAGAGGAGCGTATAGAGAGGGGGCATAAGCAACCCAAGTACAAATGACATAAACTCAAAAAAGAGCTATCAAGAAAGAAGACGAAGGTAAAGAATGCTACTTAAGGTCTTAGATGTTTTTATCGATCTCTAAGATGTCTGATCGAGCCTCTTGAAGTTGATCTAAAAAATCCTTCTCGCAACCATAGAGTTTGAAACCTAAGGTTTTACAGAAATCTAAGGTCCTCCTTGCGGCAAACTGGCAACCAGCAGTGGTTGGCGTAACGTCGAGTGGGACCGAAGAGGGCAGCGGAGGAGTACGCTTCAAAAACCGAGACTTACGCTTGCCCTTAGATTTAAGACTCCTCTTTGTCTTTCTAATGAAGCTCATAAAAAGGTCCTTAGAGCCCACACAAAAATCAGAATCTGGAAGCTGGTCCATGTGAATTTTATGGCCCAAATCCGAAAAAGACTTTTGAGATCCCAGAACATTCACTTGCGAGCCCAAGATAGGGGCCCATTCATTTGAATTGGTAAAAGCAATCTGACAATCATTAAGATTCGTAGATTTGCTTTCCAAAGCATTAAAGCAAACTTCTAGGGAAGAGCTACCACACTTAGCCTTGGAAAGAACAGAGCCATTAACTTCTTGCGGCGAGCTGGCAAAATTGTCGGGGGTGAGAGAATTGATGCTGCAAGTCACCGTTGTCGGAGAGGAAAGCCGACGATCAGCTTCACTCGGAGAACACGGAGGTTCTCGGTCCGGCATGATGATAGCACGGTTAAGATGTCTTCCATCTTCAACCTCTTCCCCAAGCAGATTCAAAGTTCCTATGAGAGAACCAGACGGCGTAAGGACAGGAGATCGGAGCTCTCCTTCCTCCAAATCATCACCCTTTGCAGCTTCTCCTGAGACACCTCCGAACTAGAGTAGTCGGAACCTGGCCGAACAATATTTGAGACCACATCAGGAGGTGAAGAGTCCAGAACTTGAAGCAGGGTTGTGAAAACTTTTCCATCAATGCAAATTTCAGCATCTAGACGAGAGAGATCTTGCCGGTCAGAGTGCACGAGGACAAAAGCTTGATCAAGGCGAGCGAAAGAGAGGGAGCAAGGATGTATTGCTACCACAGTTCCGGCGAGTCCTGCTAAGCTGTTTATGGACTCAAAAGTCCAACCAGAAAGGGGTATCCCAGATATTCCAATCCAACAAAAACGTCCACTGCTGGATAGAAGACTGGAATTTTCAGAAAAACCAAAGAACCAATTTCTTAGCCATGTCCAATTTAAACTTCTGTAGCTGTTGAAGGTGTCTTTATCGGAGAAAGATAAGAGGAAGACTCTGTCTCCCAGCTTAGAGACCTGCACACCTACAACATGGGCTTCCAAGAAGAGCTGTTGGATGGAATCTGGAGAGAAAGAAGTGTTTGCAATAGCTATGGTGCAAAAACTAATAAGATTGGAGTAACGAGGATTGGGAGTGCCAGAACATGTGAGTTTTGAACCAGAGGAGATGGAAGACTTCCTCCCTTTAGGATCTGTTGAGCCAGCAACAACATCTCGAAAGGAGGGAGCTTGAACTGGGGTTGCACTGATGGACTTCTGGAATGGAGCAGCAACAGGTTTGAGCCTTGGTTGAACAAGAAGTGAAGATGGACGAGTGTTCGGAAAGGAAGAAGGTTGAACCGAAGCTGAACCTTTTGAGAAATCAACAATGAGGCGCTCAGAGCCAAAACGCGAGCGATGAAGGGAAGAAATAGCAGCGGTGGCATCTTCTAGGTTTCCAAAGTAAGCGAAACCAAAAAGTTTACCATTCTTGCTACGCCTGAGAGGAAGAGAGGTGCCGAGAAGAGAGCCAAAGTTGATGAAAAGCCTCTCTAAACGATAAGGGGAAATATCCTCCGGCAGATTGCAAACAAAAACTTTGAAACTATTAGCCGGTGACGGGATTGAGCGAAGGATTGCTGAAGCTTCTGAAGAGATGCGGGGTTCGGAGACGGTAGTAAAGGGGGGTGCCGATTTCATGTTTTTCCATATATCCCATTACTAATACCACTCTACAAACCAATTGTTATTACCTTTTCAAAATCGAAAAACAATTACAACTCTTAATCATCAATTGTTTTATGTTGCAGGCTTATTTTTATCAGAAGTGTACTTGAAGACTCTTGCTGCTTACATGTGTTTAATTTGGTGTTGTGTGTTGTTGTACTTGTATTAGTAATATTGTCTTACAAAGACCTTGGTTTCTACTTGCTATTGTCTTTTATAACTTTCGGATAAATTAGTCATTTTATATTATAACTTTTTGAAATTAACCCTATTAAGAACGTAGGACTTGTCTAAATCCACAAAAAAAAAAAACCAAGTTGATCTGCATCTTTGCAATATAAGAGTCTAAGCTTTGCCTTTACATATAAATCGGATTAAAAGGAACCAAATTGTGTAGGATTTAGCACCCTTATCATCACACTTGCTCAGGATCAAGTATGTGCATATCATAGGTTCATGATGTTCATAAATAGTTGTCGTCCATCCAAATCTTTGATTCCTCAACAAAACAAATGATGAAGTTCTAATTCTTTGTGAGAGACCCAAGAATCTTGTCCAAATCATGAACGGAAGTCATGTGTTGCTCACATGACCACTAACTGTTAAAAAACCCCGGGCTGAAAAGTCTTATTCCAGATCCAGATCTGTTCAACATAGGCTGCGCCAACTTGTATGTTCTTCAACAGAGAAGCCTCCAGGAACATTCCTGACACGAGCTGCATTAGAGTGGCCGTAAATGAAAAAAGAGTGGAAGGAAGTTTCTTTCTTTCCCTAATCTCAATACTGACGCACTCAAAGCCTTTCCTAGCTCTTTGTAACACTTTGTATTAATCAGGCTCAAGTCGGTCCCAAAGAACTGAGCTTATTTCTTGGATTAAAGATTCAATCTCTGGCCTTTGTATACCCTGGGACTGACACTGGTTAGCTGTGTGCAAATTGTTCGTCTGACTTGGGTATAGGAGCGAAAGACTAATCGAACCGTCTAGTAGCTGGTTCCCTCCGAAGTTTCCTCAGGATAGCTGGAGCCCGCGGACGAGTTCTTTGCTCGTCCTTCCTGGTTTCTTTAATGGCGTCAGTGGTGCTGTCACGATGCTCTTTGCTCTCTAGTTTTTCTGGTTTCTTGCATACTTCACACTTGGTGTCGGTTAGCTTTGGTGTGACGGCCTTCTTGACTAGCGTCAGATGTGTTGTCAGCTTGCTTTTGACTTCACTGCTTTATGGAGTTTGGCGTAAAGGCGCCAGGTAGGGTGTAACGGCCTTCCTGACTTGCGTCAACTTCTGTTCTGGAGTTCGGCGTTTTCTGGAATTTGATTGACAACACATTTGACTAACGTCACCTGTGTTGTCAGGTCTTCTTTTGCTTCTAAAAACATCTCCTTTTGACCCATTTTACCTACAAAGTGACATGATACCTTAAAGAACATAGTAAAAGTGTCGATTTAGGAGCTAAGATCGCCCGCATCACTTGCTACAGTTTAATTTGGATGCACATTTTGTTCCCTGATAATTTCAGGTGACGCTTTTATATGTTGCTTATAAGTAATGTTATATCCCTCCTGTTGGAATGTCTTTTATACGAATAGATATGGTGGCAGGTTGGTCAGTTTATATACATATACATATAGAGTGAGTTCATTCAAACAATAAGCTATTTCCAAATATTGAAGTTGTGATTGTGTTCATATGCATGCTAGGACTGCAAGAAAAAATAAAATAAAGACTTCTACACGTAGGTTATTATAAGATTGGACATCTGCATAGGGATCAGAGACCATAGAATAGAGATGACAAACGGGCCGTGGGTCAAACCAGATTAGCTTTGATATCATGTTAAAGATCTATCCAACCCAAAAACTCGAGCTGATAGGTGGAGGCTTTCATTATACTTATTAATCATTTTTTTTTTCACATACTTTCGATGTAAGACTTCAACAAGAATAATTTAGATTTGTCTCTGCATTTCGAGAATTCAAAGGAGAGGTAGCTACTATTTATCTTAACAGATTAGTTTGTCCTAGACAACTTTGTTTTTTTTATATGACATCTTGCATTGACTCTTTCAACTTCTGACAAATTTTATTTTGAGCTCTCAGTCCTGTTTGAACTGTGGTGCTTTCTTTCTACACAGTAAATTAAGTGTTTGTTACCTTTTCTTTTTCATTTTGATTTTAATGCTACTTTTTCTCTTCTTGGTTAATGAAAAGAAATTCATCTTGGCACAGAACAAGATACTTGTTAGACAATTGACTTCCATGCTATATATCTCTTTCTCTCACTAATTAAAAGTATGCTACTGTTTTTAAGCTTTCATGATTTTGCTGAAACCATTTTTTGACAAGTAAATCAACAGTCAACTTAACCATGTTTTGAAAAAATTAACGGTGAACTATTGGATCAGCAAAAAAACACCGTTCATGTATTGCAAATGTCTGCAAACTGACTAACACCGTTAGTTTTTTTATGAAATGACCATTATATCCCGCCCCTAATTTAAATGTAGGGTTTTTGGGTTTGTTTCGAAGGAGATGGTAGTTTTATGGTTCAGATTTGGGGAGAGGGTAGTGTAGGGTTCGTTATTTAGGATTTGAATAGTTTAGGATTTATTCTCGGAGGGGGTATTTTAAGGATTTCAAAAAATATTGGTTTGAAAATTATCAAATTTAACGGATTGCAAATAGAAAAATTCTTCACCGATACATTTTGCTGACCACCTAAAATGACAGATACTTATTGTACATATATTTTATTTTAAATAATACTTCTTATACATATTTATTTCACTATCATTGCATTTTATAATTAACTTTTTTTACATATTTGTTTCGCTACTATAACTCCAATGAATTTAAATGTATTGCTGCTTTCATGGATCAATAATAAAGGTATCTGGAGGTATGTAAATGCATAGGGACCCTCAGTCACAGAGTACGGTTCCATTCCCATGTGAACTTAAACACATTCTAGTCCTTCAAAAGGGCCCAAAAAGTAAATAAGGTTCCATCGTTTAGGGAATTTTGAGCGTTGAGTCGGCGTTAACACTGTCATGTCGGATTTGGTAGAATTTAGGAGTGGCATCGACACTGGTGTCGGAAGAAAACAAGGCTAATACGCTGGCGTGTCAACATCATCGATGTTTAATAATTTTTTAAAAAACAAACAGAAAATACTTTTTATTAAACATCAAATTAATACATTAGGTCTTGGAATAGATTTTAACAGTTCCTCGTACCAACTGATTTTCTTGGCATGCTTCATCATCTGATCCTCGGTGAAGTTGAACATGTCAATGTCCCACAAAGGTTCAATCTTTTGGAGGATTTCAAACTTCTTTATGACCAGTGTCTGGGCAAGCATTTTTTTAGATTAGGCTGCATGTTGGGCAATCAGTCTTTCTTATTGGGCAGCTTGCTCGGTCGTACGTACCCGGTGCGTCCGTTCCCGCTCAGTCCTTGATGTCTTGACGAGTAGCAGCTTGTCCATGTAGTTCTTGTTAGACCAAGAGGTTAGTTTCAAGACTAAAATCAGATAAACAGAATTATAACTACTGAAATTTACAAATATAAAATAGAACGATAGAGTAACATGTCGGATGAGATTCAAACGAAGCCAAACTATCGTCGGGTGAGTTTGGACTGCCATCGGACTAGCTTGGGTGGAGGTCGGGCTAGCTTGGACAGGTCCAATCGAATAAGGCTTAAATGGAGTTGAAAATTGAGAAGGAGAAGAGTTTTATCGACACCTACAAACTAGTCTTGTCCTATAACTATTTTTAGATTTTACTTGTTCCAAAAAAAATGGTTTCAAGGTTTATTTTCATAGTAAAATCATGTGCACGTAAAAATAATTTTGAACTAATTACCACACCTCCCTCAGTCAAAACTCTAATGAATTTATATGTATTGCTGCTTCCATGGATCACATATTACCCACGTGTTTCAAAGTACAATAATAGAGGCAGCTGGCTGATGAAGACGCGTCAAAGTATAATAATTGCGACCCTCAGTCGTCACAGAGTACGGTTCCATTCCCATGTGAAGAACTGGGTTTATTTCCTTAACATTGTTGCTACACCATGAGTTTCCTTTGTTGGTGGTTCTAAATAGATTTGTTATCCACTTATATCCTCACTATCAGCCATATGAGTTTCCTTTGTTGGTGGTTCTAAATAGATTTGTTATCCACATATCCTTAATATCAGCCATATGAGTTTCCTTTATTGGTGGCTCTAAATAGATTGGTTATCCACGGAACATCTCTATACTAACACACTCCAAGCCTTTACATATATACATATACTACTTGTGTGCATCAAGCTCAATTCGGTTCCAAAGGGTTTAACTTATTCCTTCGATCAAAAAAAAAAAAATGGATCCAATCATTTCGTTGGCGGTGGAAATGGCGGGGAAGACGATGATGAAGGAAGTGAAGATGTTGTACGGAGTGAAGGAGCAAGTGGAAGAGATGAAGATTGAGTTACAGTGGATGCAGGGCTTTCTTGAAGACGCTGATCATCGTCTTATCTCACAATCTCAGCAACGGCAGAGCAGAGTGTTTCGCCAATGGGTTCTACAAGTCAGAGAAGCCAGCCTTGACGCTGAGGATATAATAGACACTTACTTGGTAACGACTCTTCTCCCTACTCTCATGCAATAGATAGAAATTTGTTATATATCTTGGAGTCGTGGTATATTGGTATCGTAAACTTTGATATGTACGTAGCAGGTTGGTATCGTATATTTATTTTTCGAGAAATTACAGTTCACAACCTCATTTGAAAAGTTTCTACAAGTCGCAATACTTTTTTAAAGATTGTTACCTTCACATCCGTGTGCATAATTTTATTTGCAACGTTAGTAAATCTGTTAGAATTTAGATGAAATGATTAGAATACCCTTCTACATTTGATAAAGTAAAAGCTTTACCAAAAAAATTCATTGGGCTGACCCCATCTCCCTCCTTTTTTTTCTAAATTTTTGTTTTTGAAGGAATCCTTTTTTTCTAAATTATTATTATTACTACTATGCAGGGATAAAATTGAAAATTTGAAAAGTTAATGGAATATTATAACTATGAGGAACTTACGGATCACAAAAATTAAGTTTTCCCACTTTTATAATTCGTAACCCTTAAATTTTTAAGTGTGATGACAATTCACAACGGTGAACTTTATAATCATATCTAACACCGTTGACTCTAACATAAATAGTGAAAAATACCCTTGAATACCATTGATAGTCGAAAATACCCTTGAACCTTGTTGATATGTTTTAAACTTGAATGTCTCATGTCCACTATCATGTATGTATGTCAACAAGTCATCTTTTTTCCTCAAGTCAATCGGTTGAATGAGGTAAAATTATAAAGTTAATCGTGATGAATTGTCATACTAAAAAGCTAATTGTTGTCAATTGTAAAAGTCGTAAATTTAACCGTTGTGATTGGTAAATTCCCCTATAACTTTTCTATCTAAATTCTAACAGATTTACTAAAATTGCAACTAAAACTATGCACATGGATGTGAAGTGTAACAACTTTTAGAAAGTATTGCGACTAGCAAAAAAAATTTCAAATGCAGGTTGTGAACGGTAATTTCTCCTTATTTTTAAGTGTACCATTAGACAAATTATGTTAAAACTAACCGAAATGATTACTTTAAATGACATGTGAGAAACTTGTGACCTTAATAATTTTCAAAATTACAAATATACCATTGTTCTTCAATGTTTTTGCAATCTTCAATTTGTGTGATCTAATCTAAATTTACTTAAAACCTATTATTATTATTTTTTATCAAAAAGAAAAAATATAATAAAAAATTGTGGTGTGAATCATGGGATGGGAGTCACAAACCTAAAATACTGCAATGCAAGGATTAAATATAGTAAAACTCTAAGATTTAAACGAGTAAAAACATTAATTATTAAACGTTTGATATTGTGCACATCATTAATTATTTAGTTATTGATCATGCAAGTTACAAAACGTTTGACTGAAGCTTTAAACAAGTAAAAACATTGTATTGTCGGTTCTTAAATATAAACAGGTAAAACTTGCATTGAGGAAGAGAGGCGGAGTGGTGAACCTCGTCAAGAAATATGCATGCTTTTTAAAACACGGTAGAGATATTCATGTCGTGGGATCAGAGATCGAAGCACTCAATGCTAAATTATCAAGGCTCAGATTGAGACTACAAACTTATGCCTTAAAGGAATTTGGACTTGGAGATGCTGGAACTTCTAGCGGCTATGCAAAATCGTTAAAAAGGAGATCTTATGGGCACATTCAAGACCGCATCGTTGTTGGATTAGACAACAATATAAATGAAGTGGTCGATTTGTTGCTGAAAGGAGAAGAAGAAGCGTGCAAAGTCGTATCCATATATGGTATGGGCGGATTGGGAAAGACCACTCTTGCAAAGAAAGTGTACAATGACAAAAGAGTTAAGGGACACTTTGACAAATTCGCATGGGTTTATGTATCTCAACAGTTCAAAGAAAGAGATGTTTGGGAATCGACATTGGTAGGGCTTACAGGTGATCAGAGAAGGGAAATTTCAGAATTGAAAGATGATGAGTTAGTTGAAAGACTTTCTCGGGTTCAGAAAGACCAGAAATGTCTAGTGGTTCTTGACGATGTCTGGAGTATTCAAGATTGGGAAAAGCTACGTGTTGGCTTTGACCTCCAAGAAACCAGCTTAAGCAGAATAGTATGCACAACTCGCAACAAGGAAGTAGCGGAGGAGCACGTTAATGGCAGAGGTAGTAGCTACGGAGGATTGAAACTGTTGAGTGAAAACAAGAGCTTGGAGCTGCTGAGAAAGATTGCTTTAGATGGAAGAGATGACATTACAGGTAATTATCAACCAATAAGTCAATATAGTTTGTTTCAAAAAATATATATGGAGGGAGGGAGAGCAAGTAATAACCAGGGGCTGAACCAGAAACGTAGTTCAGGATATTCCCCTAACAATTCTTAAATACATTAGAATATCAAATACATCATACAGAGAGTTGCGAATTAATTTGTTGGAAAATTTTGTAAATATTTAAGCTAAAAAAAATATAGGGTTTTGAAGTAAAAAAAAGTTAAGCACACAATAAATCTTCAAATGATAATAACTTTTTCATATGAATTCCGATTTAAGCATGTGAGATATCAAATCGAAAGTAATTGAATGCTCTACAATTTTATAGTACTTTCTCAATTCAAGATATTACCGAGAATACCCTATACCCCTTTAAATCCGTCTCCGATAATAACACTACAATATGGTTCTTTTCTTGAATTTCTTTTTATATGGTTGTTTGTAGATAAGAGAGCATGGAGGATATGGCCAAGGAAATGCTCAAACATTGTGGGGGTTTACTGTTGGCTATCGTAGTGCTGGGTGGAATTTTGGCAAGCAAGGATAACTTGAGAGAATGGCACACAGTTCATGA
>JAYMSW010003543.1:0-12080 GCA_036897725.1 Erodium texanum
ATTCATCATCAGGAGCAAATGATAGCTGGTACAAATGGTCTCCCCCTCCTTACCTCGACCCTCCTCGTTCGACGACCTAAGTACGATAAGTACAAATGCTTTCCCTTTCCATTGTCTCCACTTGAAGAGCACCTGACTCCTCCTCCACCACTTCTAGTTTAAGAGCCCCCTAGTAGTCCAGAAATACAACCCCGAGTAAGGACAACATAGAGGCTCCCATTCAGGAAGAAGACAGGCCTCTCGTTGAAGAAGTAGACACTCTTGTATAGCCTTACCCTAGGTAATATGGGGATGATAAACTGTCTTATGATTATGATGAATTAATTGACATGTAATTATATGTAACCACTTCTTTTTGTTATTCGACTATTTCGCTAAGACCACAATTTTCAATATGTATTGGTCTTTGGCATATTATGTACTATCAAGTTTCATTTAATTGAACTCTGCTTTCATTGAAACGAAAACAGAAATACATGATACACAATGACCAATCGGACATAATTTTATATTTCGGACTCTTCCACCATTAGGGCACCCCTAGTACAACATGTCGAAGCATATGTGAACTCGGCTTCTGTTGATAACACAACGCAAATCCATAAAATAACAACGGTTGTATTGGGGTTGCCTTAATGGTCAAAGAGTCTGAAACTGAAATACAATTTTTCAAATGTCGACTGTAAACCAAACTACAACGGTTGGTCACCGTAATGTTGCCAAATATGTTTGGTAAGATCCCGGTGTAGTTTTCGGTGGCCATGTGCATCTTCAATTACTGCTTCACGTTGACCTGCAAGCACTCTAAATTCTTCAGGCCCAAATAGAGGTTGGCGGCGGGGACGTAGACGAAGAACTCGGGATATTGTCATCGTAATCAATATAACCTCTACAGTTACATCGTTCATCTTCCATACTCATGTTATGGAGGACGATGTAAGCCTTCATTATGGTGTCGAAATCAGCCAGATCCCAAAATAACGTCGGCTGAGTCACTATTTTGAATTGGGCTTCGAGCACTCTAAAGGCACGTTCAACATCCTTCTTATAGCCATGTATACCATTTCTGCTTCTTGAAGACCGGTTCACAAATCGTCTTTATGAACGCAACCCACTGGGGTATATACTATCACTAAGTAGTAATCTTGAGTGTACTCATGATTGTTGATGGTAAACCAAGTTGGCGGTTTCTCGCCTCGAACGACATCAATGAAGAGCGAGGACTAGTTGATGACATTGATATCGTTATTAGAACCCACAACACTAAAAAATGCATGCCAGAACCACATATCCTGCAAGGCAATCGCTTCCAACATCATTGTCGGGCCCGTTTGATTACCCCGTGTGTACATGCCTCTCCACGCCATCGGGAAATTTTTCTACTCCCAATGCATACAAATCAATGGAACCCAACATACCTGGGAAGTCGCGCTCCGCATTCTCGTAGAACAGTTTCTCGATATCAACTGCATTTGGGTGTCGCATGTACTCCGACCCAAAAAGCTCAACCACTCCCTGACAGTAGTGTTTGAGACACTCGTATGTCCTTTTTTGCCCATTCGGAGGTACTCGTCAAGGCTGTCGGCGGAGCCGTCCATACATTCGGATGCCGTCCATACACTTCTATAGTGTCGTTAACCCAAGTTGGCCAATGGCGTCCAAACAAGGTAAGAAGAATTGATTGTGGGCACACAACCCATCCATTATCCGGAGGAAAAGTGACTTTCACATTAGGAACCGACGCTTGAAGATGGCGTCATCATACAACGACCTCTCGGTAAAATAGTCCACCATAAGCTGCTCGTGACCCCGCTCCTGATTACATTCGAGATATGACCACTTCCTCCTCGGCTGACTGCTTGAAGCACAAGCAGCTGCACCCATGATCCTTCGCGCCAAATCTTCCATACTTCTCCCGTACACCCTCAATTGTTCATGCACACGCTCGTCTTCCGACCGGACTCAAATGATGTTGAGGAAAATGTCGGCACACCGGGTATCTTAAGCATGGAGCTCACAACAACAAAGTGAGATTTTTTTTCGTGAGAGAGTTGAGCGAGATGTGAGATAAATATTTATATTCAGAATTTATGAATTAATTTTTTTTTAAAAAAAACTAATAAAAAGCTAAGGAGTCGTTGCAACGGCTCCTTGGAAGCGTGTCGCTTTTTCCGCATGCGCACCGTCACTCGGTATCGTATCCCCGCCAAAGGGCGATGTCTAGCCTGCACCAGTACCAACGCTTTTTTGCACGGTGCCAACACTAATACCGATGCCACAACACCACTTGACACCAGCCCGTTGACCTTGCCCCTGAAGAATAGAATATCATATCATATAATTAAAAATCAATTTATTATTACATTCCTTTCCTCAGGATGAAAAATGATTTTTAATTCAAAATTAAAACTTTAATCTATTGTTTATTATTTATTTGTAATCTTAGATAAGAAGAATCTTTTTCTTGTTTGATGCCTCTGATTCGGCTATAAATACGAACCCTCTCTTTTCTCCCTCTTCTCCTGTGGTTGGTCTCTTGTCCTAGCTCACCGTTTCCCGGCGAAATCGCCGGCGTTCTATCGCTGATTCCGCCGTCGGAGGTCCTCTCCTCCGTCGTTCTTGCTCCGCTAAGGTCAGTCTTTTCATTTTCCTCTCTTCCACGCATAATACACTCTCTCCATCTGTATCTATTTCTATGTGGAGAAGGATAAGCTTCAGATCAGATCTTACTAAGCCATAGCTCACACTTTTCACTCGTCAATCTCTTCACATTTTGGTTACTCAGCTCTCCATGTCCTATAGGTCGTGATCTACGGCTGTAATTTTCGATTTTTTTCTTCTTCTTGAATTAAACTGATTATTTGTTAGCAGAATGCGGTGTTATATCGTGGAGATTTACCGATAACATTTGAGTATTCAATTAATTTTTTGCTTGTATAATTTATCCTTTAATATTGTGCAACGTAGCAGAGCTGTACATATATATTCATCCAAGGGTAAACTTGCTGCTGGAAATTTACAGATTATTGAAAGGGATGGGATATTTTTTAAAATAATTGAATTTGAAGTTGCATATAATTCCTATTTCAGGTTTAATTGTTCATCTATATGAAATGGTTGTGTTGATTTGTTTGAGCTTCTAAGTATGGGTATATCGTTTTCCTTTCTTCAGAAGCTGTGTGTTTCACTTCTTTGTTGGACTAGTGAAAGATAAATGGAGGGAAGTGGAGGTATGAGGAATGTGAGCTCGCACTGCTCCATCTCGGAAATGGATGATTATGATCTCTCTCGTCTTCTGAACAAGCCTAAGCTCAACACTGAGAGACAAAGGTCATTCGATGAGCGCTCACTGAGTGAGTTGTCCGTTGGTATGGGCAGAGCCGGCTTGGATATCTATGAGAGCACCCACTCACCTGGTGGGAGATCCGGTTTTGACACCCCTGCATCTTCAACTCGCAACTCTTTTGAGCCTCACCCTATGATTGCCGATGCCTGGGAAGCTCTCCGTCGGTCTCTGGTGTATTTCAGGGGACAACCGGTTGGCACCATTGCCGCATATGATCATGCTTCAGAAGAAGTTTTAAATTATGATCAGGTATTGTTCTAACCATTGAATACCCGTTATAGGTTTGTAGATGGTGATATTGAAGTTGTAAGTGAAACCTTAATCAAACCATGATCAATTTGGGAGTATGTATCAAATGTTGTGAATATAACAGTGCAAGTATTGGTTTTAGCATCAGCCTAAATCAGGCTATGATAGTATCTGAAATTTTCTAGGTCTGAGTTGTTTTGAAGTCCGAGATGATTGAATTACAGTGGATGTCTTTGAAGCCAAAACTTAAAACTGAAAATTTGTGTAACAATCAAATTCAAATGTTTGATATCTTATCAGGTTTTTGTTCGAGATTTTGTGCCCAGTGCTTTGGCTTTTCTGATGAATGGTGAACCCGATATTGTCAAGAACTTCCTTTTGAAGACTTTACATATTCAAGGGTGGGAGAAAAGAATAGATCGATTCAAACTTGGGGAGGGTGCAATGCCAGCTAGCTTCAAAGTTCTGCACGATCCTGTCCGTAAAACAGACACAATAGTTGCAGATTTCGGTGAGAGTGCAATTGGGAGAGTTGCTCCGGTTGATTCTGGCTTCTGGTGGATTATTCTTCTCCGTGCATATACGAAGTCTACTGGAGATTTGACTCTGTCAGAAACACCCGAGTGTCAGAAAGGGATGAGACTTATATTGTCTCTGTGTCTGTCAGAGGGATTTGATACATTTCCAACACTGCTATGTGCTGATGGCTGCTCCATGATTGATCGAAGAATGGTAAGCTATTCTCACAATCTTGTAATAGTCTCGTACTGTTTTCTCTCATAACATATGGCATGTATTAAATACTGTTAATTGTTAGTTAATTTATAGATAGTTATTGAATATAGAGTGAGAGTGAGAGTGAGAGTGAGGATGCCAAGAGAACATTTGATTACATGTTTGCTTTGGTTATACTTACTCATTTATGGTTGTGAAATATTTTTATAACCAACTGGTCTTCAGTGCCAAGAGAACATTTGATTACATGTTTGCTTTGGTTATACTTACTCATTTATAGTTGTGAAATATTTTTATAACCGACTGGTCATCAGCATATTTAATAGCTACCGCTGCAGGTGATTGGTAGAAACTCCGTCTGCACTGTTTATGCATGCATACTTTACAGATGTTCACATGTTATTGGCACAGATTCAAATTGAAATATAGAAGGCCGTTTTTAAAAAATTAAATATCTACCTTCTATTAGTCAATATATATTTCTGTATATAGATTTTATGGATGTCCTAAGCTTCCATCTTTTCATTTTTGGATTAGTTGATTCTTTGGTCATTAATTGCTGCTTAGATTTTGTTTCTTTATTTCACCAAGGTTTCCATCTTTTGATTCTCTAACCACTCAGTGTACGAGGTGAGTGACAGTTAATTTTATTCTCTTTCAAAATTATATTGCTGTTACATGTTGAATGCAACTTTTTATATATTCTTCAATGTGTCTAGATGCTATTAAACATGTAGAAGCCATTGGTCGTTCGTATCTATAAAAATTATGTGTTAGCCTCAGCTAGACCACATGTCTCTCTTTCTCTCTGACACAGATACAAGAACTTTGTTGTCCTCTATTCTCATTCCTCTGCATCTAGTGATGCTCAAGTTGCAGAATGGCTATTCATTGTCCCTTATGAATGCTATTAAACCGCAAGACTGTTGAGCATGTCTATGAAAACCATGAGGATTTCTTTCTCTTGAACATTTTTATTGTATGTGTAAAAGAACAGGTTTGTTTTATTTCCTTGTCAAGATGTCTATTATTCTGCCCCAAGCTTATATGGTCATATCTGCGTGGAACAAATGATCTTCTTAGGTGTTAGTCTCTTCTTCAATATCAGATATAGGCAATTAGGTGAATTCTGGACTTCTTCTGATCATTCTTCACATAAGTTCGTCTGACCTAGCCACAGATACCCAAACTTAACAGGATTAAAGAAAATTCTTTATATCCCATCTCCAATGTACACAACTTCTTATAGCTTAGAATCTGTTAATGTATTTGTACTACCTTGTGGACATAGATTTGATTTATTTGTACATAGATGAGTGATGTTATTTCTATTGATCTCTTTGTCTCTATAAGTTAATGGCCATTGTTTCACTTTGTTATAATGTATTTACCTTTGTCCAATAAATTTTGTCATTCTTATGCTGTGATGTTTTGTAACTTTTGGTTGTATAATTAGTTTTTCATTTTAGGTTTTGACCCATTCGGCACTTATTCTATTAGTATGCCAAAATAAAATCACTTTCTTAATCAGCCCTTACTCTTCTTCTGTAGGGAGTTAAAAGGCATAGAGACTGATGTCTCACCTAAGGCTTGTAACTTGCTAATTTAGCTAGTGTGCTTTATATACATTTATAGATTATAATTTACATTTTTGACAATTATTATCAAATATAAGCTCCAAAGTTTAAGGAAGATGTAACAAGTATTTAAGTCATTCTGTTTCCATGTTTGAACTATCATGTTTGAACGCTTCCGTTTTTTTTCTTCTATAATTGTGTGTTGGAGTCTTACATGCGAAGTTAAATACTTGTATCTAATCATTAATTTAAGAGGTTTGAGGATGTTCTACATCATTTCCTTGTTTTAACTGTTTTTTTTTCTTGCAGGGTATATATGGTTATCCAATAGAAATCCAAGCACTTTTCTTTATGGCTTTGAGGAGTGCTTTGTCAATGTTGAAACATGATGCTGAAGGAAAGGAATTCGTTGAGAGAATAGTGAAGCGCTTGCATGCCTTGAGTTATCACATGCGAAGTTATTTCTGGCTTGACTTCCAACAACTCAATGACATATACCGTTACAAAACTGAGGAATACTCCCACACTGCAGTGAATAAGTTCAATGTCATTCCTGACTCAATCCCTGAATGGGTGTTTGACTTTATGCCGACACGTGGCGGGTACTTCATCGGAAACGTCAGCCCAGCGAGGATGGATTTTCGATGGTTTGTTCTCGGTAACTGTGTTGCGATTCTATCTTCCCTTGCAACTCCTGAACAGTCGATGGCTATTATGGATCTTATTGAAGCTCGCTGGGAGGAGCTGGTTGGGGAAATGCCTCTTAAAATATGTTACCCTGCAATTGAAAGTCACGAGTGGCAAATTGTGACGGGGTGTGATCCTAAAAACACCAGATGGAGTTACCACAATGGAGGATCTTGGCCAGGTTTGTCTCCTTTTCCCCTTTACTATACCTAATTGATTTCTTTTATATTGTGCAAAATGATAATGGATAAGGTATGAACACATGCAGAATATCCTTGTGTCTTGTAAGTTTGTTAGATTTAAGAACATGGACGGGCAAATAATGCTTTGATGATGGCTTTGAAGCTGGTAGGACATGTTTCAGTCTATATCGATTTGGTGAAGAGATCATGTACATACTCGATTAACTCACTCTTCTAAATTCTAAAACCTCCATGCTCTGCATTGATGTATACGCACTTGGTTTTAGAATTGTGAAGTTACACATGTGTAAAATTTCAATGTGGGGTAGTTATGAAGTACATTAATAACATGTTAGCTTAGCTTAGCTTCAAAAGACACAAGGACATCACTAAAATGTTAATCTAAGGAAACGTAGATACAATAATACTAGCTTCTGCCTTTTCCTTTGTTTCTTTGTTTTTCTTCTTTTCTTGTGAAATTGGTTGATGTACTACGAATAACGGATTTCTGCATATTTGAATGAAGTTGTGATTTATGATTGTTAGCCACAGAATTATTTTCTGAACATGAAAATGAAAATGAATATTGTTTCCATTTTGATGATAGTGCTGCTGTGGATGCTAACTGCTGCATGCATCAAAACTGGACGGCCGCAAATTGCAAGGCGGGCAATCGATCTGGCAGAAGCCCGTCTGCTAAAGGACGGGTGGCCGGAATACTATGACGGGAAAGTGGGGAGGTATGTGGGAAAACAGGCAAGGAAGTACCAGACGTGGTCAATTGCAGGATATTTGGTAGCGAAAATGCTGCTTGAAGATCCATCACATCTGGGAATGATATCTTTGGAAGAGGACAAGCAGATGAAGCCGGTGATTAAGAGATCATCCTCATGGACTTGCTGAACAAAAGATTGAATTGAAAGCAGAAGAAGTCCCTATAGCAAATTGGTTTTGTTGACAATAAGGCTAGCTTCTTGGTTTTCAAATAAACCATACATTCTGCTTCCTATACTAAAACTCAGTATCTGATTTTCTATTCCAGAAGTTTCTATAGATATCGTGAATTGTTGGTAAGTCGTTCATAATTGTTTTACAACACTAATTTATAGAAAGAAGAATAATTTTACCCTCCAAAAATGGTTTGCGTCATTATAGATCCCACAAAGTAGCTGATATGTTCTGAAATATATTGGAGCGACAATGACAATAATAATATAGGCTAATCTCTTCGAGTTGAAGAGGTATAAGAGTCTCGTGTCTTATAAAATCAAGAAAAATTAATTAGTTATGAAAGCAAACAAACTGAATTAGGCAATGATCACAAATACTAAATTCTTCACATACCGAATTTATTTTTAAACTCACTCAACATTTTTTTTAAATTTTATTTTTGTCCTTGAATGTAAAAAATCAGAAATCAAAAAAAGAAGAATGGAATTGATTTTATTGTTTTAAAGTGTAATGTTTAGTATTTTTGAAGGAACATTTATTTTTACTTTATATTTCATTTTTAACGTCGTTAGTAACAATACAACTTAAAAGAAAAGTACACATCTGATTTGTACCACTTTAAAGATGACGATGATAATTTACACTGACATGAACATTCATTCTACATTTTTTGTTATTTCCCATTTTCTAATCTTGATGATGATTTATCTATCATTTTAATTATTTATCTCGATATTTACAATTCTAGGGTCTTTGTTGGTGGATAAATGCGATGAGTTTACTAAAAGAAATGTATGTATACTTGCTAACCTAAAATGCAGAATTTTTTTCAGAATTAAATTCTGTTCGAATTTGATCATTTGAAATTTGAGTGGAATCTTCGTTTTGATTGTATGCAATCGACCGATAGAATTAGAATAAAGGGTGCATGAAGAGAATGCCGACTTATGCAATGGTGAAATACCTCAAAAAAAAATGTTCGAAATGATTCTAATTATAGTTTAGGGACTCGGAAGTAGAAATTGTTGCAAATAAACATCATATACTTGCTTGGACCAACTTGTGGATTGATTATTCTTCAAGCTCTATTAGTCGCTACTATTGTGCATAGTCATAATGTCGAGCAGAAACCAGCTACATACTCAACAATGGAGGGAAAATCAATCGATGACCCCAATGCCAAATTCTTGGCATGAATATGTTAGTCACATTTTCCATATAATTATAACTATAACAATTTGAAAAGTTAATACATGATGAAACAAAAAAAATAAAACATTAAAAGTTCAATTTTATTCCTTACAAATGGGTCAAACATGATACTGTCCAAACATAGTAAATGTGCGACTGCTGTAGGTCCAAAAACAGGGCATAGAAACCTTATTACAAGATGCAACATAGACAATCCTATTTGCTTATATTCAGCACTGTAAGCAAAGCAGAAATCATGCAACTCTGAACAAAATAAATCCTTAAGAATGGGTTGACCATATTGAGACCACAATTTCAAGAGGAAGAAGTCTTCTTCTGCTGGAATATGACCGCATAGATTGGCACGGAAACACCGATGCTGAAGGCAGTAAAGACAGCAAGGGTCATCTTCAGCTTCTGGTTTTTCATCCTGTCCAAGTTGTACATGTGCTTTGAATGAAGGTAGTATTCATCATAAGCCATCTTCTTCACCCCAGTTGAGTGGAATCCTCTGTTAACTGTCAAAAAATAGCACAAATCGAAGCTTCAAATATTGCCCATGTACTGCCAACAGTGGAGGATTGGATAACGACAACAAATTACGGTTGATAAGAAATTCAATGACTTGGCCATCATGGATTTCAAGATAACACAAGCCAATAGATAAATAATTATACTCGACAGTAGATTGTGGTATATTACAATTCCAATGGACAATAAGCAGATTTTGCAATCCAATCCACCTCTCCATCAAACATTTGATATGACCTTATAATGGATTGCATAATCCACCACTTTATCCGTGCGATAAAACACAACCTAATATATCCTCTTATCATTAAAAACATGTTAAGAAACTCTTATATGATAAAGTAATGTGTTTCCCTCAACCCGTCTTCTTTGTCAAAACTTTAAGAACATGGACTTCAAAAATCACCTCGACAAAATAAATCTAATAACCTGGAAGTTGCTTGCATATATATAAAATGACACTATCTATGAAGTAGAAGAAGCTTAGATAGTCCAATCTCAACAGGAAATATACATACGCACTCATGTGTGTACATGCAACAAAAGAAAATGGGATCTGTTTTGAAATTAACAACTTGCTAACCAATTAACAACCCTTACATTGCCATGATCAGTATAATTAGACTATTGTGAAAGATAGACATGTGAATTGTAATTCAACTAAGTGTTCAAACACACAAGTAATGACATACAAGAAACCCAACATCAATTAAGAACGTCAAAACTCAAAACCACACCTATTGAGCCAAATACTCAAGGACCCCTCAGGACAAGTTTAAAATGAAACATCAACAACCATCACCAATGTGGTCCACACCCGCAAAAAAAATTTTTACAAGAAACAGCGGAAAATAAACAGTACTGGCAACATTATTTTTACACATGAGGGCATAGATGTGGAATAATATTACTAGAAGAATTGGAAGACAACAACTTGTATCCAATTTACAGCAACAAGACTGGGACTTTTGTGCATACACAACAGTACCACCGACAAATACAACCTATTATGATGATTAGTTTTGCCAGCACCATATAATTTTATCAAAATCAAACCCTAATAGTGGTACAACACAAATAAATCAAACAGAATAGTAAGATTGATTCAAGTGATAACGTATGGAAATTACTTATCCATCTTATCAATTAAAGGCCCCAATCAGATCTGGAGAACCCAAATCACAACCTGAGCAGAAAACGAAATGACCGAACAAAAAAACAAATCCCATAGTCATTTCGCAGAAAATGAAAATACCCACAAAGCAGAATCCAGATTTCTGCTTTCACAGTAGAAAATGAGAAATATATGACGGATTGATACATTCTCTGGGCAGCCAAACAGAGAAAAGGTGGTTGCAAAAGAGGACCGACCTGACTTGGAAAGGAGTGATTCAGATGATGAAGCGATCAGCTTTGAGGCTGTCCGGAGTCCGTTCAACGCCATTGCTCTTGTGTTGGGTTGTTTGTTGGAGAAGAAGATTTCTCGATCGATTCTAATGCTATGTTCTCCTGAAAGGCCTTGATGGTTCCTCTCGTTAGGGATGTTATAATCGTTTTCTCACTAAAACGCGCACTTCACCTGTCGTTTCGCATGTCACTACAATACTACACAGCTGACCCTTTCAACTTCATATCGATTTTAAATTGGAGTTAAAAAAATTTTTAAAATAGTTAATTACACCTAAATATCTTAACGTGTACTTGGATATCACAATACTTGTTATTGCTTTGATGGGTATCTAAAGTTTCTAATCGTATCACCGTTATTGAGTCTGTTAGAAAATCTGTTACCTTATTGTTCACTTTAAAAAATACCGAAAATACTCTCAAAACTAAAACCTAAAACCAAAATCCTGAGTGGTATTTTTGTCATTTGAATGGTATAAGTTTGAAAATTTGAAAACTTATAGGGATTTTTTCGTCATTTTCTTTGAAATCTAACAGGTATGGATAGAAACCGTTAAAGATGATACAATTAGAAACTTTAGGTATCCGCCAAAGCAATAACAAGTATTGGGGTATCCAAGTGAAATTCAAGTATACATTAGGGTATTCAGGTGTAATTAACCCTTTAAAAAATGATTGGCTCATGAAGACCATTTGTACAAAGGGATTTTGATTTATTTTTCGTTACATACTGCAACGTATATTTTTAAGTTTGACCATTTATAATAAACTGTGCTTTCTAAGAGCAAGGTCAACGCGAAGCGGAAAATTCATCGGTCATATAGGAAAGAGAAGGGGTCGAAGAAAAGAGAGATAATGAATGTGTCGGCGATAGATCTCAAGGGTGTTCAATGTTGCGCTAGCGCTTTTGTTTTGGTTTTGAATGTTAGATGCATTGGGGCTTTCAACTACCATGTCGGAGGACACAAGCTTCTATTATAGTAGGGAAACCTTTTTTGAAGTCTTTAGGCCCAAAGATGACTTAACAATAGCCTTGGTTGAGGATGATTGAGGAGTCCTAGACTCTCATATGCATTTTCCATGCTATTTCCTTCGCATTTAAGCTTGTTTTGCCATTTGAAAAAGCAATAATTAGTCTAGTTTTAATAAATCTTTCGAGAATATTATTACTCCAATCTGTTGTTCTGATGATAGGATTCGAGGAAGCAGCAAGGAGATGACCCT
>JAYMSW010003544.1:0-12080 GCA_036897725.1 Erodium texanum
TAAACTGTAATTGGTAATGAAATATCATATGTTTGATATTTTCTTTGTGGGGCAGTTCCTATTGTCATGATTCCTCTATACACTACACTTCTTGCAAGTTTGTTTCTTCACTGTCTTTTCCATCCTTCCTTCCATTCTCCTTGTGTTTCCTTTGGTTCTAGTTGTCTTTTTCTCAAATCCTCGACATGTGCCAAAACCAGAGTTTAGTGCATAAGTTTGATTAAAGATGATACCTTGCTCCAAAGAATAAAACTCCATATCCTTATTAGGTTCTAATTTATCACCAACATACAACATTTATCACCAAAGCAACACATAAAATCACAAATTTCAGTACGAAATTTTGAATTTGCAGAATTAACAATGTCAAATTGAGGAATTCATCAAAAATCAACGACAAACAGTAAAATCAAATCTTACAACAAGATACTTTGTGAGATTGAGCAACAAAATAGCATGAAAACAACATGATTTAGGTGATAAAACTTGAAAACAAAGATATAAAATGGAGAGTATTTAGGGAGGAAAGATGAAATCAGATCTCGATTTGTAATAATTACTTGTTTTACAGCTCCATCAGTAGCAAATTTCTTGTCGTTTAACCCGATCACTAGTAATTTCACCAATTTGCAGAGAGAATTCACGTCTTCTTTAGCAGCAAGAAATAGAGCAACTGAGTTTTCTCAGATTTTCCAGCTTTTATACAATATAGGGCCAAATTACCAAGCTACCCTTTTTGTTTGAAATTAAAGATGCTCGCATGGTTTTTGGGCGTGGTGACGTGGCCTTTGTAGCTGTTTGATGTAAGAGATAGATGACCTAGATTGGTTCTCTAGTTTGTTCGATATGACTAGTTTCTAATAAATCTCACCTCTATAGTCTAGTAGTAATAAGCCCGTTTCATTTTTGAACTCCTGAGTTCAAATTCCATGGGTGTCTTATTTCAACTTCTTTTATGATTTATTTTTAAGTTAAATCACAAAGGGTAAAAATATATAAATTCCATTCTCAAATGTAAAAAAAAAAAGACAAAAAAACGGAAAATAAAAAAAAAAAGGGAAAATTCCAGTTCACAACCCCCGTTTGAAAAGTTTTTGCATGCCACAATACTTTTTAAAGGTTGTTGCAATGCACATCAGTGTGCATAAGTTTAGTTGCACCGTTAGGTTTTTTGGACGGAAAAACGAGAATATTTCGTTATCTTTTCTAATTTTCCAATTTGACCCTTGCATAATAATAATAATAACAAAATTTCTCAGAAAAAGAAAAAGGGGATCGGTAAAAGGATCCGGCCCCTTCTCCTTCTCCCGGTTGGTCTCGCCGGAGGTGGCTGGTTTGCTAGCATGGGCAGTAGCGGTCGGAGGTATAAGTGCTCAACCCAATGACGAAGACTCCAACGTCGATCTCGCTCTCGAAACCTGTCCGGCGAGCTCCGGATCTGAGAATCACTCCGGCGCTATCGAAACTTTTCCGGTGAGGTCTCGAACCAGTCAACCGCCGCGAATCAGTCAAGAGCTCCGTCCATGCTCTAAACAAGTCCGACGAGATCGATTCGACCCAATGAAGATCGCACTCTGACGAGATCGAGTGGGTCTCCTCAGTCGATGCCGAACGAAATTGGGTGCTGGTCCAATCGGATTTTGTGACCAAAATCCTACTTCATTGGAGAGAGTGGTTCATCCACTGGATTTTGTAACCATTTTTTTTGCGAATTTTGGTCCCTCCATTTTGCGACCAGAGCATTAGGGCAAGGGAGAAGATGGTTGACGTTGTCAGCCCATCTAATTTTTATTTATTTATTGGTGAAGGTAAAATTGGTATTTGACTATAAATTGAGGATATTTTAACCATTTCATAAATATTTTAAAGGAGTTAGCAACAATGTAACTAAACTTATACACACTTATGTGAATTGCAAACTCAACAACTTTTTACCGCAACAGAATAATAAAAAGAGGAGGTTATTTTGTTAAAAACAAGTTTTTGAGAGGTCATTTAGCTAGCCACCATTTTTTTCATTAGAGAATGACTGACAAACCAGCTTCGGCCAAATTCTCGACCGCCGTGCACGGCGGTCAAACGGTGGAGGAATGCCAAAACATGATTCGAAGAAGTTTACGAAGTACCCTCTGTTATCCTTTCACTTATTATTATTTCATGAAATCTCGTACCTGTATCTGGGTTTAGGGTTTTAATTCATGTTCTTCTGTTTAGATTACCACTTCGATTCTATTTTATCAGCTAGAGAACTGTAAGCTTTTATTGATTCCTGTACTTTCTTTTGGATAGCTCCTATGGTCAAGTTTTTGTTGCAGCACATTGAAAAATCTGGTTGTTCTGTTGGGGACAACTTCATCAAGGCCGTTAATTGTGGCAATCAGATTGCTGGAGGTTACGTACCCGGCGAAGGGGTAAATTTATCTACAACTCTTTACTGTTTGTTTTCATTACATATATATATGTGCTAAGGTGCCAATGCCTACCCATTTGTGCAGATTTAAAATGTCTTCTAATACTCTTGTTGTTTATCGATGGTTTTGTTATGGAAATATGGTGTTGCTGTTTTTTTCGTAGGGAAAATTTCGTCCCCACAACCAATTTTCAAGTTAGGAAATGAGGCTCAAAACTACATTCCTAAGCATATATTTGTTTTTGAATTATATAACCAATTTGCTGTTTATCAATGCTTTGTTGTTTGCTTCATTGGTTCCTCAAACTGCATTTTTCTTTCTTCTCTTACGGTGATCTTTCTTATGTTGTTTGCATCTTAATAGATTATTGTCTGTAGCAATCATTTGAATCTGCAAGATGATGTCAACCAAGTGGTTATACATGAGCTAATTCATGCCTACGATGACTGTCGTGGTGCAAACCTAGACTGGAAAAATTGTGCTCATCATGCTTGCAGTGAGGTAACATTCTTGCTCACATTGTATAGCCGGACTTCATTTCTTTAACTCATTATGTTTTTATTTACTCACGTGACAAAGATTCGTGCTGGCCATTTAAGTGGTGACTGTCACTACAAAAGAGAACTGTTGCGTGGATTTATGAAGTTACGAGGCCATGAACAAGTGAGTTTATGTTCGTTGGAAAATTTAATATTTATACTCCTATTGTTTGCCTTTCCTCTCTATATAATTTTTAATCCAAAGTATAGCATAGAGTTTGGCAACTTCTAAATGTAAAAGTTTCTACAAAACCAAAATGGCCCACTCTTTAACAGAAAGTGTAAAAAGGAACACAGTTGTGGGGAAAAAATCTTCCTTGTTGGACAATGAACTGATGTTGTATTAAGTCATCTTTTAAGCTGAGGGTTCTATTCATTTATGATCTCTTACTCCCAGCTACACTTAATATTCACCCTAGCCTTTTATCACAGTGCATGCTGGTTTGGTTGGCTGAGAAATTTTCTGTCAGTTAGAATCGTTATTGTTTATAGGTAAAACTCCACTAACTAACCCCCTACTCTATACCTATCTTGGGTATTGACACGCCTTCATTTGCATAAACTATCAGAGAACTTCGCATGCCTTTGCAACTATTATGATGCCGTCAGTTTTGGCGCGAAATGACCAAAATGTCCCTAAAGGTTTTGCATAAACTAACCGTTAGTTTTTGACAACAATGGTTGCCTACAGTTTGTTGCTGCAAAAACGCGGATAGTAGGGGGTTAGTATATGCAAAATCTTTAGGGGTATTAGCGCCAAAATTCGCAAAGGCATGCAAAGTTATCCGATAGTTTCTGAAAATGAAGGTGCACCACACTTACTACCCAAGAAAGGTGTATGGTAGGGGGTTAGGTAGTGGAGTTGGCCCTTGCGTCTAATTGGTTATAAATATAGAGTATTTCAAGATTTAATAAATATAAATTATTCTTCGTTTTCGAAGTTAGGACTGGTGTAGCAAAAACATTTAAAATCCCAGCCTGGCATACTCTACATTTTTTTTGGATACCAAGGACAGAAAATTGGCTACACTCCACTAGACCTGAATGATTGCAGATTTGATCTACAACTATTTTCCAAGCCACAAAAACGAAAAAAGGCCCATGGAAATGGAATTACTAGATGAAAAAGCTACTGTTACTGGATCAGTAGAGCAGTGTGCCCCTCTTTCCTTTATATTATTAGTTATAGTTATCTTATAAGTGATTAGTTCTCTATAATGTGAATAGATACTTCACCAATGCACATTCCATTTAAGTTGGACAAAAGACAGTTATATAAGAATGATTTGACTGCTCACACTGCAATACATGTTCGATTTTGTTCAAGAATCAACGTATTGTCCGTTATCCATTTCAGTACATATGCACTTTAATTTATACTAATTCATGCAAGTTATTTCATATTTGTTTTTTATTGTGGTGTTCAAAGGATTGTGTGAAAAGAAGAGTTTTGAAGTCAGTGATTTCCAACCCTAACTGCTCTGAAACAGCTGCAAAGGATGCCATGGAAGCTGTTTGGGATATATGTTACAACGATACAAAACCTTTCGACAGAGCACCTTAAAGCATGGTAAGTAACTACCAATCATTGATGGCAAATCACCACTGCTTGTTGGAATGGTCTGCTTTCTTTTTTGAGAAGCTGTACCAGTAGCTTTAAAAGATACATGATTTCTCATTAGCCTTTTTGTTACACATGCTTGGGAACACCTGTTCTGATAAGTTGCATGAAGAGGAGCTTATAATTTTAATATTACAATGATAATTCGTGTGGCTTGTCTTTTAATGTACCTTTTTGAAGAGGTGTATGGTTTTGATAATGAATTCTGGTATACTTGAATGATAATTCATATTCAATCAAGTGGAGTGTGCTTATTTCCTTTTTTCAGGGAAATGACTGCCGAAGGAAATTTGAGTTTCTTTCCTCCGTCCTGATTATATTATTAGTTTCCTTCAAATTATATTTGTCTGATTTTCGTGTTTGTCTAATGGTATCCGGCAGATCTGCTATATTATTGGATTGATAAAGATGGTGATGACATTATATGATGTCATCATCTCTTGATTTCTTAGACTGTACTGAATTTTTAGCAGTGACAAAAAAAATTGTTCATAGTAGTGACAAAAAAAATATTAGTGCAATTTCCACATCAATTCACTTCTGACATTATATTAGTGACAGAAATTTCAACATACAGCACTAATTTTTAGCACAGTGACAAAAAAAATTGTTCATAGTAGTGAATTGATGATCTTGTAATGTAGACTGTACTGAATTGAGACTTGCCCTAGTTATAATTGTCGCATGCATGAACAACATGGTTTCCCCGAGTTTTAATTGTCACATGCATGTGCATGTTTATTAAAAGAGTCTTATGATGATTAGGGTTCTAAAACTTGGGATTGGCCTAAACTCGGTGAGGTGACAAAGAAGGATTCTTTTTTACTAATTGGGGTGAAATAGGCATAACTTGTTTCGTATTAAATAAATAATTATTAATATATAATACATGTATTAATAACTAAATGTATGCGTGTTTATTAAATATATACATATACATTTTATAGCATATAATTGCATATGAAAAACAGTTGACTGTGTTTTGAGTTTGATCGAGTTTTTGGCTACTTTTCACTTACCGGACTCGGTGGTTAAGCTCCATCAAGAACTCTGAGGAGTTTTGGGGGAGTTCACATCCACCAGAAACTCGGGGAGTTTGGTCGATTTTTAGAACATGGATGATGATTAATGTGGACATGTGGCAGTGGAGCATGATTTTAGAAGTTCAAGTTTGAGTTGTTGCACTTTATCCTTAACTCTTGCAGTGTACTAAAACTTAGGATTGGTCAAAATTCAGCAAAGCTGTCAAACTGTCAAAGGATTATTTGGGAGAACTCGACAAAACTCGTTTTGTATATTATATTAATATATAATATACGTATATCAATATTATATTTAAATTATATATATGTTAGCACCTTTTGTATTAAAAACATCAATTTTGGATTTAGACTTTGGCTCATACATGATGCAACATGAACTTAATGTTTCTTTTTTTCTTCTTTCTAGCAACTAGAAGTCTACGTCTAGTTTTTATTTTTATACCCATCCTCTCATCTTGGAACCCTAGTAGCCACTCATCTTTTACCTGTAACAGCTGCTCAACACATCTTCATTTTCTTTCAATTCTCAGCGAGATCTGTCGAGTTGACCATGTGTTGACCGAATTTATTACTGAGTTGCACTTCTCAGACTTGATAGCCTTATTTTCCCGAGCATTTGGGGAGTACTCTGGAGTTTTAGAACACCGACTCTAGTAATTCTAACTAGAATATAATGCTGCATGAATTAATTGAGTAGCTTTGCCATTTGAATAATAAGTAGTTTGATGCTTCACAGGCTTGAAATCTCATTGAAAATTGAGAATCCTTCTATCCATAGAATTGAGAAACTTAAGTCTCAAACTACGAAGAGGTTCCCTTGAAGAGAAAAAGATTGGAGCTAAGTGATTAAGGCCATTTTGGATCGTTCAAACCAAATAGCTTACTTTAAACATCATCTCTTAGTTGCCCGTTTTGAGCCTTAAACTCTTTCTTTTCTTGGTTGTCTTTATGGTATCTGTTGCTTTTTGTTATTCCAATTCTTTCTAGGAAGAGGTTTAATGATGTATGTCCTTGAGACCATACACTGATCTAAACAATGTGCTCTTCAGATGATACATACGATATCCTTAGGGGTACCTCATATGTTGTACTTGATGGACCTTCCTTCCCCTTTTGTGTTCTGGTGAATTATGTTTTTAGATTTAGGTCTTGAATTGTTCCATTCCATCGTCTAATAGTCATACTTGTTGAGACATAAACGTATTTTTGTATTGATCTTCAAGTTTGGACGTTCCAACCATTGGTTGCATGTGGTTTTTGTATGAACAAATGTAGTTTTGATTGTGTAGAGAGTTTGATCGATGCTCCAGTTGTTTTTGGTAGCTTTTAACTGTCCATCCTTTAACTAACAGTAGGAGCTGCTCCTTCCTTTGATTTTTAAAGTGGTTTCTTTGTTGATGCCACTCAGAGGAGTGAATCTCTGTTTTCTTTTTGTTAGCTCCTTTGTCTAGATTTTTTACTCTCATTATTGTGTATGGGTGTTCTTAAGATGTAGTCTTCTTTCATAATGTACCCAACCGTAATGCATATATAGCTTCAGATATTGGAGGGAAGAACCTTAAATTTCATTATTTAGAAACCACTACCAGCAGTTAGAGGATTTGATTAGCGACTAGGAAGTAAAGGAATTGTCTGGACATGTTTTGAATGGGGTGGGACCCAAACCCACCTTCCTGTTACAGCCTCTGGTAAGGAGAGGACATGGTGGCTTCAGATTTAATAAAACTTGGCATGCAATCAATTTTGTACAGAAATAAAGGGATAGTTTGGAGAGACAGTTGAGAGTACAATAAATGGTGCACTCAGTACAGTTTTATTTAATGGTGCTATCAAGCTTACGGTTCATTTTCATATGGTCCCTTTCCTTTTATTTTATGTCTTGATCTATCTATCTTTTTGTTTTTTCTTTTCTCCGAATAGGGGTGTCAAAATTATTCATTGATCGTCAACCCGCTAAACCCATTTAAGTCGCACTACAATTTTCTTCTACTTGGACGACAGAGACGTAACCTTTGTCGTTCCAGTTCCATCGTCTAGGCAAAGTCGGCCAAGCACTTGGACGATGCAACATTAAATCCTCTGTGTGCTAAGTGGAGCTAAAGTGACGTACCCAGTCAACGTCGTGGGAGGGTCGATCACTGTGTCGCCTAAGTAGTTACGTGTAGACGACACATATTTTTCTCCCCTAACGCAACTTTTGCGTCACCTAGGCAACTACTTAGGCAGCGTAGAAGTGTAGCCAAACCCACGGAATAATAGGACCCTCCCAACAACATTGTAACCCAAGGCCCTCCGACCAACACTACAACCTCTCCTCGTCCCATCCTTCACCCAGTCTACAATGTGTCTAACATACAACATAAAGTTCGTATCCATATACATAATGAGTTAAACTCTTTCTCTTTTACTACTATGGCTACAAGGTCACACACCACATCGACGGATCGAAACCCTTGCCAAGGTCACTCCTGAATGTAATGCTTGGTCCGAGATCGATGCACACGTCCTACAATGGATATATAGCACCATATCTGATGACTTACTTGGTCGGATTCTTGAGTCCAATTCCTCGACCTATGAAGCTGGGTCACGTCTAAAGGACCATTTCCATAACAACAAGGGTTTTCGTGTAGCCACTCTTGAACATGAGTTCAATGCTCTAACCCTATCATCTCAACCCTTTTTGGATGCTTACTGCCAGCGCCTTAAAGATCTCGCCAATCAACTACAAGACATTGGCAACCTCGTCAATAACCAAAATCTTGTCCTCTAAATGATCTGTGGCCTCCCTACTGAATTTGATACAGTAGGCTCTTATGTAAATCAAACCTTACAAGTGTTTGATACAACCCATAGTCTGTTACAACTTGAAGAACAACGCAATTCGGCTCGTCGACAACGTCAAGAACCACTTCCCTCTGCTTCCTTCGTTAGTTCCACCATAGCCTCAGTAGATCGCTTCTCGGAAAAAATCATGGTTCCAGTTGTAGTGCTCAGCCTCGAGGGCCCAATGGACCTTGTCGTGGCTCCTATGGTCGGTCAAATACTCGTGGCCCTCTCCCCTCTTCCAGCTCCACCTATTGGCCTTAATAACGTGGTCCACCATTCCCATTTTGGTCACCACCACCATAGACAACCTCTTGGACTCCACCACCATGTCCTTACCCTACACAACAGGGATGGACGAACCATAGATACCTGACTCTTCACAACAACATCCGAAGCAGTGCCCTATCCTGCCTTCTCCTACCGCTTAAGCACATCACACCGGTTCCCTCATCCTCGAGCCTACAACACTTGGTCAAACATTCTCCACTTCATCAGTACACACACCTAAAGATCAAAATTGGTATATGCACTCCGCCGCAACATCTCATCTCACTTCTAGCTCAGGTATCTTCTCTCCACCGTATAATACTAGAATACACTCCGTATATGTAGGTGATGGCATGACTATACCGGTTCACGAATCGGGCACTTCCTACATTCCTCGTCCTACCCACAACTTGTCTTTCCATAATGTTCTGCACACACCTAACATTATGAAAAATCTTGTTTTCATCTGTCAATTCACTAGAGACAACAATGCTTCTATCGAATTTGACCATAACAGTTTTTCTATCAAGGATCTTAGGTCTGGGATGATCGTCTTGCAGAGTAGCAAATGAAGATCTTTATCCTCTCTATCTTGTCACACCTATCTTTTCACCAAGGGAATCCCTCGTTCTTTGTTCGACCGATTCCGGTCCAGTTTGAGCGTTCGCTCTCCTCCCACTCCGACTGTGGGGGAGTCTTAGTAACTACCACTATGTAACTACCATCGAACATTATGTCCTATAACTGCTCTTGTGTGTATCTCTCTCTCTCTCTCTCTCTCTTTATATATATATATATATAGGTCTACACTCTACTGTAAACCACAAGTTTCGTTGTAAACTTGTGAACCCATCTGAGCCATTAGATCTATTTTCCTCAATGGTCCAGATTAGATTTGTTTCATTAATGGCACATATTGTAATTTTTATCAAATTTTATTTTATTTTAGATATTTCATATTATTCAAGGGTTATTTTCGTATTTTTGCTCATTTTTTTTTACCCTAATTCATTTAGAATAATTTTTTATTTAACCTTAACTGTTTTTATTTTATTTTATCAAACCCTAATTTTTCTATCATACCTCCCGTCACCTCATCTGGTTTCCACACATGCACGGTCTCTCTGTCCTGCGCATCCTCCCATCACCGTCAACGGACTCTGGCGGCAACGACGGCTTCCACTCCAACCAACTCTATCCCTTCCTTGTAAGCCATGATCGTAATAGATTCAAGGAGTTGTGGGCATGAATATGGGTGGTCGGAGCCCACAAAGTGAAGACTCTGATAGGCTGACACATGTGTTGTGTTCTCTCGAATCATCTTTCTGTTGATATGAGGTAGGAAACATGTTCTAGTTATGAAGCATATTTTCATATCTTGATTAGCGTTTATAATAACAGTTGACTATCTTCTATGCATCCTATATGCCTTGAAAATTCATAATGCATTTGCTTTCTTTTGAACCGTGGCCATACATTGAGTTATCATGGTAGGACCATATTGAGAGAACTTGATCATATGGTGGGTCAGCATCTTTTCAACATTTTATGTTGAGAGAACTTAATCAATTTTAACTTGTTCGGAAAGCATATGAGATAACATGGTGGGCATGCATATGGGTATTAAAATGTTATAGTATCCATCCATTCATTGCGAGAAACTTTGGAAAGCATTTGTGTATATGAAGACCAGAGGAGGTGAGATCCATAAATACATATTAGAGTAGCCTAACTTTTGTTCAAGATCCATAAATCCTTGGCACATAATTTTCAACTCAAGTAAATGCTTGGTATGAATTTTGATGTTACTTTCTGTTGTTTAACTGCTTGATGGTACCTTTATAGCATGTTTTAAGCTGATTTGATTCATGGGTTTTTGCAATATTGTGTGCTCGATTGATCTGGTATGGTGTTTATTGGATTTCATTTGCTCGATTGATGGTACCTCTATTTTCCATTTTGTTTTTAACTTTAGGCTCTGGTATATTCTAACATGTGCTTTAGTAGATGAACTCATTTCTTTGAGGAGAGAGTTTTGAGGAGGAGGAGATTTGAAGTTTATTTTTTGGAAAATTATAAAACATTTTTATCAGCTTTTTAATGTATCAATAATTGGGTTCAAGATCATATATTATGCAAAGGAGAGCTCTATTTTTATTATTTGATCCACCAGAGTTAGTAGATGTCAAATGGAAGATGTTAGAGCAACTGCTACTGTGACTTTGGATAAAAGAGTAGAATATTGGATCCAATTAAGATACGGTTGTAATGATAATAGATCCAATTATGAATCTGGTTTTTCACATTTTTTGTTCATCAGTTTTAATTGTTTTGTTCATATATTCCATTGGTTTTAAACCGTTGTTTTATTTTGTTGATTGGTTCTAATTGCTTTGTTCATACATTCCATAGATTTTAAACTGTTGTTCTATTTATGTGAAGTTCTAAATATTGATGTTCTATTCTGTATGATCTATTATTTTACAACAAAAATTCTATTTCCAGTATTGTATGTTCTATTCTTTTACAATGTATAATCTATTAATTTAAATTATATGTTCTACTGTTCTATTTACATCATTTTGGAATTGTTTGGTTCTTTATCTTTTATAATAATTAGATTTTAACTGTTCTAAAAGTTTGAAACTAATGTTCTATTACTTTACGTTATCTTCTCGTTTGAATTATTAAAATTCCAAACTTTTTATTTATATGTTCTAACGTTTTTCCTTATCAATTCATGTAGCAGAGAGGAGAACAATGTCTCCCGAACATAGGGAACTACACGTAATTCAGCCACTCATCAAACGCCAAAATTGAATTCCAGAGTGTTGAGGATGTTCTATTATTTTAATGACATAAGTTCTATTGTACATTAAAACTGTTCTATTTTTGGTCTAATGTTTTAATGCATTGATTTTACTGATTAATCATCATCGGAAACATGTATTAAACTTTGGAACATATTATTGGGAAAAAAAATGGAACGCTATTTGAAAAAAAATAGAACATTACATGAAAACAATAAAATATTACTAGAAAAAAAATAGAACATTAATGGAAAACAAATAGAACATGACGTGAAAACAAATAGAACAAATCTGGGTCCACACGTGCTACAATACACGTAAAATAGTAAAAAAAAAAAAAATCAGATTTACCCCTCTTAAATGAAATATCTAAAATAATTTCATAATTAAATATATTTACAATTGTGCCATTAATGATATGTTTAATCCCATCCACCCATCTAGTTTGATCTAGTGGTCACAATGGGTTCATAAGTTTACAACGAAACATGAGTTTATAGTACATAACGAGCCTATATATAGAATTAGTCTCCAATAGAAACCAACCCTTAGAATAGAAA
>JAYMSW010003545.1:0-12080 GCA_036897725.1 Erodium texanum
CCGGGACACAATCGGAGCGCTGTCTGCGCAGTACCTGAAGGGACAGGGTGGTTCCGACATTGGGGCTCTTGGGTCCATGGTGGCGCTGTTTGTGAAGCCCTTGTTTGAAGCTATGGGGGATCAGAGCAAGGGGGTGCAATCTGGTGCTGCAATGTGTATGGCTAAGATGGTGGAATGCGCCTCGGAACCGCCTGTCTCGGCGTTTCAGAAGATGTGCCCCAGGATCTGCAAGCTCCTAAACAATCCCAATTTCTCAGCAAAGTCTTCACTTTTGCCTGGTGTGGCTAGTCTGTCACAGGTTTGTTGGATACCCCACTGGACTGTGATTGTTTATTATTGTTGTTTCTTGTGTTTAATCATAGCTAGACCTTGTAATCAAATTGAATTTTACATTGCATTTAGCTGAATACTAGAAGATTAAAACTTTTATTGAGCGTGTTATGATAATGATGAGAGCTTGTTAAGGGAAGAGGAAAGGAAATCATTATTGTTGTTGTCAAGAAGGTGCTATTGCTGGAGGATCTAGTTGAAACTAGCTGAGGTTAGATTGAAATGCAGGAATCTTATATGCTAGCTTAGCTGAAAATTCAGCACATTTCTTGATGCAATTTAAGGTTGTGGATTATCTTGATATATATTGTTTCTAGTTTTTAATCATTGCTAGACCTGATAATGAAACTAAAATTCATACTGCATTTTGCTGAATACAGAAAAATTTAGAACTTTTTCGAGACTTACAGATTTGGTGATATTGATTTAGTTATAGTGCCAAAAATTTGCAAGGGAAGAAGAAAAATCAATCAATCTTGGTATTGTAAGTAATATATGGTGTGGTTGTTTGATGGTCTTGTTGAAAGATACTTTTGTTTACTTAGGCTGATTTGTATAAGAGTTCGGGAATGGTAATCACCATAATTTGTAGATATGTTTGAACCTCATATTTCTTTTTCATGCTGGTTGTAAAATTATAGTAGCATCTTGACTTTAGATTGAACTGATGTTTTGAACTTTGAACCATACGGGCTTCTACATTTATAGAAATTGCATGGGATGTAATATATTTATTTGAGAGAATTGACTTACATTTGTTGCGTTTTAGGAATTATAAACTAGATGATATCGTTGCAGGTCAAAGCACTTGCACCACAAAGCTTGGAATCCTTGCTGAATAGTCTCCATGAATGTATTCGCAGTACAGATTGGGCGACACGTAAAGCAGCAGCTGACACATTAAGTACCTTAGCCTTGCATTCTAGCAACTTGATTGTTGACAATGCTGCTTCCACACTGAAGGTGCTTGAGGATTGCCGCTGTGACAAGGTTTGTCTTTATTGCGTACAGCATCTTAGTTTTGATAAGGGATAACTCCAAATACTAACCCTGTATTACGCGACTTTTGCAACTATTAACCATGGAGCACCTTTCATTTCACAAATTAACTATAAACTTTTTCTTTTTTGCATCCGTTATAACGCCGTCAAACTTGTCGACTTTTTTGCATTTACTAACCCAATAGTAAGGGTTAGTTTTTTGCAAAACTCGGATAGTAGGTTAGTTTTTGCAAAAGTCGCATAATAAAGGGGGTTTTCCCTTTTTATAATAGTGGCTTGTAGGGAAAATCTCACTCAGCTATCCCTAAGTATGCACCATTCTCAACTAATTACCCCTAAGTTTAAGTTTTTTTTTTACAACCCCTCAAGTTTTTTTAGTCTCCCTTTACCCCAATTCCGTTAATTTTTGGTGTGAAATGATGAAAATACCCTCATGAAAAAATAAAAAGGACTGAATTGGGGTAAATTGAGACCAAACAAGCTTAAATCGGTTATCAAAAACTTTTTAAACTTAGAGATAATTGATTGAGAAAGGTGCATACTTAAGTATAGCTGAATGAAATTATCCCTGATTTGTATGATAAGCCTTATGGCGTATTTGGTAAGCCCAGGATACTCTCATCCTAAATCTTAACCCAGCTCCAAAGATTGTACTCAAAATCAATATATTTACCATAAGAGAAAAAAAGCGAATCATGATGTATTGGTTTGTGCAGATAAAACCGGTCAGAGATAGCATGACGGAGGCCTTGCTATTGTGGAAGAAGATTGCTGGAAAAGAAGAAGGAGGAGCTTCAGATGACCAGAAAACTCCAACTCATGGTAAACATATCGATAGAACTGTATGCCTTGACATAATCCTTCATAAACCTAATATTCGCCAAGCTCTCCCTTTTATCAAAGACAAGAAATTTCTACATTCATATTTATTCCATTATGTAGGTCAGAATGTAGTGACACAAATATGAAATAATCTGATAAAGGACCCAAAATAGACAATATTGAAGAGTAAATTGCACTCGACTACCTTTATGAATTGCCCACAAACATATAACCACATAGTAATTTTTCACGAACACATAACCCCCTAATAATCTTTTCACAGACACATGACTACTTAATTGAATTTTCACGTGTTACTATCATACTATATAGACAGAAACCATCACAATTTTCTATTTTTTTTTCGTTGTTTTCAAAGATTTTTTTATAACCTTGAACTACTCATTATCATCCTATAATCTTACCATTTCAATATATTCAAGGAGGATTCCAAGAACAGAATCAAACTGAAAGTGAGAGATTAGTGGATGGGAATGAATGGTTTTGGGATATTATAAAATTTTTAAGTCACATGTTTGGGATATTATAAAATTTTTAAGTCACGTGTAGGTCACATGACGAAAAAATCATTTTTTTTTGGGTTCCGTCTATTTTGTATTATGGTGACATGTGAAAATTCATAAGGGTAGTCATGTGTCTATGGAAAATTTACTATGGAGTTATGTGTCCATGGAAATTTACTACGGGCTTATGTGTTTGTGAGCAATTCATAAATGTAGTTGTGTGCAATTTACCCAATATTAAAATTAATAAATGGTTGGATTTGCCATTGCTCTATGCATCATTTTCACTGTGTTCAATGCTGCAGATGGTTGTCAACCAGCAGAGTCAGCAGCCAAGAACGATCCAAGCATGACGAAAACAAACCCATCATTGAAGGATCCATCAGATGGTTCTTCTTCTTCATCAGATTTGGTTTCCAAAGGCAAAGATAGCAGCATGCCAGATAAACCAGTTCTGGTATTGAAGAAAAAACCTCCAACCTTATCTGACAAAGAGCTAAACCCAGAATTCTTCCAGAAACTTCAAACAAGGGGCTCTGATGATATGCCCGTGGAAGTAGTTCTTCCTCGTAGATGTATCAATACTTCCAAATCAACCAATGTGGAAGAATCTGAATCGAGTTACACAGATTCAAGGGGAAGGCCAAATCGACCGGGAAACAGCCAATTGGACGACCCTCACGGCTCTTTAAATTTGAAGTATCGTAACATGGAGAGAGTCAATGGAAAAGATTCAAGAACAAGAACGGTAGATGATGACAGGGTAGATATGAACCAAAGGGAGTCGTCTGCTAATCAACCCGAGGGATCCTCGGTCAGTAACAAAGGAAACTGGTTGGTTATACAAAGGCAATTGATGCAGATGGAGAGACAGCAAGCAAATCTCATGAACATGCTGCAGAATTTCATGGGTGGTTCTCATGATAGTATGATAACACTAGAAAACAGAGTAAGGGGTCTTGAACGAGTTGTTGAGGACATGGCCCGAGACTTATCGTTATCATCTGGCAGGAGGGGTGGTAACTTTGCTATGGGGTTTGACGGGTCTTCTAATAGACATTCGGGGAAGAATAGTAGTTTCTCTGATTACTCCAGTTCCAAGTTTGGAAGATTTAGCCAATCTGATGGATTCAATTCAGGCATGAGAGGAAGGGGATCTACTTGGAGGTCCGAGGCTTGGGATTTTCCCACATATGGTGCTTCCAGAAACGGGCTGCTCGGCTCAAGGAAAGCTTCAGGGGGTGGTTCAATGGATGGTAGGTCACCGAAATCAGAACATGATAACGATAATGATCACGTGGGCAGCAGGAGAGGTTGGGATAAAGGGGTCGGACCTGTTAGGTTTGGGGAAGGTCCTTCTGCAAGAAGTGTCTGGCAAGCTTCAAAAGATGAAGCAACGCTGGAAGCAATTCGGGGGGCTGGAGAGGACAATGGGAAAACAAGGACTGCAAGAGTAGCTATCCCTGAATTGACTGCAGAAGCCATGGGCGATGATGAAAATGGTGGACAAGAACGAGACCCTGTTTGGAACTCGTGGAGTAATGCAATGGACGCGCTTCATGTTGGTGATATGGATTCAGCTTATGCCGAGGTGTTGTCTACTGGAGATGATGTCTTGCTTGTGAAGCTGATGGACAGATCGGGCCCGGTAGTTGACCAACTCTCAAATGAGGTAGGAGTCGAGGTCTTGCATGCTGTCGGACAGTTTCTACTGGACCACAACCTTTTTGATATCTGTTTATCTTGGATTCAACAGGTATGGCTTGTCTTCAATCTAGTGCTCTTTATTTTTTTTATATCAGCAATGTGTATCAAGATTGGGGCTCAATTGCTTATGTAGAAGTAAGGAGTACCAAACTTTTGATTCTTAGAACTTTAAGATTGATGTATCATGGGCTCAAGACATCCTTTGAAATAGAAAAGAGCTCTAAAATATTGCCACAAGACCTCCCACCTTGAGAAAGAGGCCCAACACGGTTCAAGTCCGAGCAACGGTACCCACTCAGACCTTTATCATCTGTTTCTCCAACTCTTGTTGGAGAAATAGATGATAAAGGTCTCAAGGACCCAAGTTTAAGTGCTTGACCAGTTGAACAAGCAAGGTTTGCTCGATGTAGTGCTTTCAAACTGATACAAGTTGTGTTCATTTTTTTACATTTGCTTTGTCTTGCCTAGCTGGTAGATATAGTGATGGAAAATGGACCCGACTTCTTGGGCACTCCCATGGAAGTGAAGAAAGACCTTTTATTAAATCTGCACGAAGCTGCTTCAACAATGGACTCCCCCGAGGACTGGGAAGGCGCAGCACCTGACCAGCTCTTGTTGCAGCTGGCATCGGCATGGGAAATCAATCTGCAGCAACCTGAGGACTAGTCTCACTGCAATTACCGCTGCATAACTTTTTTGGTGTTCAGCCTATACATACACCTTCTGTTGTATTTGATTGATTTGATGAAGCTACAACAAACTAGATGCATATTCATTTTAGTAAATATTTGATTTGTCCTTTAGATCTGTCACTGTCTGGAAAAACAGATTTTTTTGTATGGTGCACAACACTATTGTATCCTGTTGTTTGAACTCAAAACCCAGCATGATTTTTTGTTTAAATTCGGTACCGGAGGAAGTTTTTATTTTGTTCAGTTTTCTTTTATTACAGCCCAACACGTCAATGATGTGGCGTTAATGTGTTACAAAGGGATTGCAAATGTTGTACTACTCAGAACATAAACAAGTTCATGTTTCACAGCAGCAACTACATCAGTAAGCACATTTCTTGCACTCCAACATTTATTCCTATGTGTACCATGTGATTCCCCGTTAATCTTCCTTGTCCATTTTTGCAGGTTTCTGATGTGGCACGCTGCTTTGATCTTCGTTCGTCAATAAGTATTTGAGAGCAGTCACAACATCACTCATCAGGGGCCTACTACTTGCTTCCTCTTGCAGACACATTGATGCAATAGCCAGAGCTTGGTATAGTCCTTTGATAGGGTACTTCCCTCCAAGCAGAGGGTCTGCCATGAGAGGAAACAGCTTCTTGTCCTTAAAAAGTGGGGTCGCCTGCAACAAAATACCCCAACAATATGAAACATTTCTGGTAAGAAAGGCAAGATTGTGAACATACCCAAGTAATAAGGTTCTGCTCATCAAGTGGTCTATCAATGTCAATGACTCTCCTCCCTGTGATCATCTCCAAGAACACGACCCCGAAGCTATAAACATCAGATTTGGCCGTCAACTGACCAGTCTGTGCATACTCAGGGGCACAATAGCCGTATGTTCCCATGACCCTTGTGGACACATGGGTCTTGTCTCCGGTCGGGCCAAGCTTGGCCAGGCCAAAATCGGAGAGCTTTGGGTTGAAATTTTCGTCGAGTAATATGTTAGAAGCCTTGAAGTCACGGTATATCACCGGGGGATTCGCTGATTCGTGCAAGTATTCGAGCCCTTTTGCTGCACCTTCCGCGATTTTGATCCTAGTATTCCAATCCAATGGCTTCTTGTCTGGACT
The DNA here is from genome assembly GCA_036897725.1 of Erodium texanum. Classification (NCBI taxonomy): domain Eukaryota; kingdom Viridiplantae; phylum Streptophyta; class Magnoliopsida; order Geraniales; family Geraniaceae; genus Erodium; species Erodium texanum. Next base: position 6,192 of record JAYMSW010003545.1, read on the forward strand.
CAAATCTGAAGAAAAGACGTCGTTAGTACTCAAGTCGTTCGTAATGTCACGAGTTCTGATCCTCGGAAAAAATGTAATGATGTTGACCTTGCTTGATTGTTACTGTTTGATGTCTACGTGTGAATATTAGTTTCACATAAGGTCTAATGATGTTAATGAAGAGTTGATATACATCTTAGATCTGGTCTACTAAGTTAACATAGGTCATAAGTGCACGATGTGAAAATCTAACAGTCTCCCATCGTTCAGACTGAGTCTCTTATCACATTGTTTTACTCAATCTTTGACATTTTTTCCCGACTAAATCACATGGTATAGATACTGGAAGGTATATAGTATACCCGAAAAGACGAGCCTTAGCCTAAGTCATTTAGTGTACTATGCAGGGCCGGCCCAACAAATGTAGTGGTTTAAAGCGATATGATATAGATGAGATTTATTTATGAAATACACGTGCTATACTTTAGGGGACTAGTTTCAGTTGAGGCCTTAAGCGATGTTTAAAAATTAAGCCGGCCCTATTACTAGGTATGCTAGACTTACCAAGAAGGTGATCCTCAAGAGAACCCTGAAGCATGTACTCGTAAACTAGGATCCTTTGCTTGCCATCAGCACAATATCCGACCAGATTGACAAGGTGAGGATGGTGAAGGAGGCTTAGTATTAAGACCTCTACGAGGAACTCTCTATTACCTTGGAACCCATTCCTGTCTAGTTGTTTGACAGCAACAGCCTGCGAAACATTAGCAAAAAGTTGAAGAGACATTTGACATTGTCGTGAACAGAAAGGCAAACAAGTACCTGATTTCTCTTCCCAAGGTATCCTTTGAAGACCTTCCCGAATCCTCCTTCTCCGAGCTGGTTTTCTGGGTGGAAGTTGTTAGTTGCTACGCATAGCTCATGGTACGTGAAAAAACGAGCGCTGATGTTCCCTTTTCCATGCTTTTTTATGTCTTCTGCAACCAATTTCCTCTTATTAATATCGTCACGATCAAAAAGAATATATGTTGCAATTCACATATGTATTCATAAATTATGCGAAAAATCAATCTAATATCATGTTAAAATTTAACGTATCTAGAGATTCATGTTGACAGGATAAGATCCTAAGACATTTATTAAGTGGTGACACGATTCGTACCTTTTAAATATGAGGCAATAACCAAGGGCAGTGGTAGGAATATAATTTAGGGTATGTCATTAACAATGGATTATAAGATATCAAATTAATGGAAGTGTTGGAAAGGTTTGGAGCTAAAAATGAGCGTTTTAAAATACAAATAGGGTCAAACATGTATCAGAATTTCAAATGACCATAACTTTTTCATACGAATTCCGGTTTAGCTACGTAAGATACCAAATCGAAGATAACTGAAATCTCTATGATATTATGTAACTTTTGGGAACAAGGGTATGTTGTGGCATACCCTATACCTCTCTAAATCCATCCATGACTGGCATCATATTAACCCGGAAGAAACCCAAATGATTATCCATTTCAGTTTCTTCATACACGAGACTAGCACTATAATCATAGATTCGAACATTAGATTCAATTTATAACTCAAATGACGAGAACCCTCGTATGTTTTGTTTCAGACAAGGGCACTACACTAGGCAATGTTCAACCTTAAAATGATGAAAACAACATGTTAATTAAGGTTAAGAGAATAGGAAACGTACCCTTTGTGAAGGAAATGTTAGCGTACGATGATAGAGTTTTGGTGTCATGATACTCCTTAATACCCTTCTTCAACGCTTTCTTGTCGAGCTTTTCATGATGCAAGTAACATGGAAAAAAACATCTCAACTTCCTAGAATCTTCCATCAGATACATGTTTGGTACAAGAACAAAAAGGGTTCGGTTTCAAGAAATGGATCGGAAATGGATGAATCTGATCAGGTCGAGATACCGGAGACCTTAACTTCTGGAAAGAGCCAGAAAGTTTTAGGCCTCCTGAGGAAAGGAAACGAGGATTGTACCATGCAATAACGTTTGCTGCTGGTGATGTTTTTTTCTGTTTCTTCTAATTATTTTACCATAATTGGCTCATGATTAAGTCAAATATGCTATTTTTAGTAGCTGACAGGTATTCTATGTTTAACCAATAACTACCTTAATTACCAAATTTAGTTACTTCCATATGGTCGTATGTTCCATTTTATTGTTACTAATGAGGACGAATGTAAAAGTTTAAGTCTCGGACCAACACCATATAAAAAATATTGAAACAAAAATATATAATGAAAACACGTGTATGTTACTCTCCGACGAAGTATAATTAGATTATGCTCAAATTTATATACAACCCGAAAAAATATCATTACGTTACCTGCAATATTATGATTCAAGCGAAAATTCACCAAGAACAACAAAATTGAAAGACCAAAGTTATAGACATAACTAAAGAAAATCTACCTTTCTCAATTACACAACAACAACAATATGATTGTGCATATGATTTATCTAGGATTAGTTAATATAATAGGACTTAACAATACTTAGAGTCAATATTAATATGATTTAACGATAAAATCTAATCATGTGTGAAAAAAAAACAATCACAGTTAGCGGTTAAATTCACAGAACGAAATTATTACTAATCACAAAAAACATAACGGATAAATGAACAATAATTACTGAAATGATTATAGTCCAATTGGCTACTAAGCTGACAATTTCTTGAATAATATTAAGTTGTTGGAGTATCAAATCACAATTTATTAATTTCAAAGCAAGGGATGAGAAAATAACATAACAAAGAAGGGAAGTTGATGAGAAATTAATACGTGAAAAACAATCAGAATAATATTATTTTATAAGGAATCTTGGAGAAATCAAATTATCAAATGGATTGAGTAAAACTTTCGTCTAAATAAATTGTTATTTGTTGATACGACATAATATTTTCTTAATAATTTTTTTTGCTCTTTACTAACTATGGCTTTGTTTGCTCTAAATCAATTATTAGTTGTTGATACGACATAAAATTTGGTGAGCATATTGAGCATATAAACCTAAATCGAAAGAATATAAGAGAAAATAACTACTTATAAAAGCTAAGGTCATACATCTTAATAACAAGGTTCAACACTCCCCCTCATGTGTCGTTTACACATAGGCTTTCTTCAACACTCCCCTCACGTGTGGGCCTTGTCCCTTTGCACGTGGGCCATAACAAGATTGGACTGATGGGTGGAGGTCTTAATGTGCTTATCAACTCATGAACACGAGTTCGAATCTCGTTTTCTACAAAAAAAAATACTTATTATTTCTTCATTAATCTCATTTGTCCCTAATGGGTCTTTTATTATGTCTCATCTAATAGTGTCTTCAACTATCAGTTTACGCTTTTAGTTGAGTTGATTCTTTAATATGGTATCAGAACTGGTCGATTTGAGCATGTGCTCTTGCTGTGGATTCCGGTGCATATGCTGAAGTCCAGTCCTATTATGGCCCACATGCAAAGGGAGAAGGCCCACATATAAGGGGAAGCGTTGAAGAAAACCCACATGTAAACGACACGTGAGGGGGAGTGTTGAGAATACAAAACCTAGATCGAAACAACATAAGAGAAAATAGCTACTTATAAGGGCTAAGGTCACACCCAACTAATAAGGTTGACCTTTTAGTTGTGGAAGCCCGACCCAATGTAAGTGCCCAGTTTACAAAGTAGGAGGAGGAGCTCGACAAGACAAGACGAAGAAAGAGACTACCGGATCTAGTAACCAGGGGAATTCGACGTAGTAGGAAGAGAACATGCAAAGACGGAGGCGAGGGTCGGGAGTCAGGAGAAAATATGGGGGATCGAAAGGTGGAGGCGGCATAGGAGGAGCAGAAAAGGAAGAGAGCGTTAGCATTGTTGAGAGCTGCGAGTCAAGAGGAAATATAGAAGGATCGAAAGCGCCTCGACAGAAAAGGAAGAGAGCGTTAGCATTGTGCCCTAAACGACGTATTGTTGATTTCTTAACAATGTTAATTTCCTATGCCGTGCTTGAATGGCTATGACATTTAAAGCTTGATTTTGCTCGCCTAAGAAAATGAAAGGAGAGACTTTAGGACGAAAATTGTCAAAGTTATACCTGCTCCTATTAATTTTCTTATTATGGGCTGAAAAATGGTTATTTATGCTCTTCTCTATTTCAGGACATTAGGTTTGGTTACCATATGGATTCACTTTTGTCCAATATCGAAGTCTTCTTTTTGTTCTGTGTATGGGAATAAAATGATGAATTTGTGACCTCTTATTTTCAAACCATATATTTTTGAATTATCCATACGTTATTTAAAAATATTATTCTTTTTAAATATAAAGGGTTTTATTTGTATATACATGTTTCATTGAACATACATAACAGCAGAAATTATAATCCCTACCCCTCAGTGAGAATAACATAGAAATGAATATCTAAACAGGTGAAGTGACCCTAACTGTCAAACCTTAGGAACGTTCCTAGGCGACGCGGGATCGTAGGTTGTGTTGCCTAAGAAAAAGCAAGGGCGACACACCTAAGTAGTGTCGCCTACATGAAGTTTACACTATGGAAGCGTTGTCCAAGACAGCTTAAACGACGTGGACGACGCACCTCAAAGCTCCATCTGAAATCCCTTCCGTCGGTTGTCGGCATTGGGAGAGGGGAATGAGAGCTCCTTCAAGCTAGCTCTCCCCCACTCCGGTTCTCTCTCTTGTAGCTACTGGATCCGGCCTGTTGTGGTTCCTCTGCACCACCTTCCCTTTGCCCGGACTCCCTGGTCCGTGTCGTCCTTCCCGGGATCAACGTGTGGAGATCCGTCCTGAGGGAGCACTTCTTCAGACCGTGGTTTTAGTCGTTGTTTTTCTTGTATTTAGTTAATAAGGTGCCAACTTAATCTAATTTTTTGTGTCAATTTATCCTGATTTTTTGGTGTCAGCCTTAGTCTAGTTTTAATATTAGATTTAGTCTAGTTTAAATGCATATCTATTGTTATAAGAGCGATTACTACTCAAGTAACGCAACACTTAAAACACCAAAATAAGTACTTTTTTTTATTCTACATAGTGGTAATCCTCATCAATGAACATCAAATTACATCACACACAAACAATTTAAAAAAAACACCATAAAAACAAAGGAATAATCACAATACAAAACCACTAATATATAATGTAGAAGACATTGGTGAAATAGTTACAAAGGCTCCGTTTCCTTCATATGCGTCTGCATATGCGTGTGCATGCTTCTGACCTTTTTGTTGCTTTATGCATCTCAATCCAACAACACGCAGACTAATAAAAGAGTTGTGCTGTCATTAACGAGGCGACGTGTGTGATCACGCATCGTCCTATAGTGAATCGTTGTATGGGGAACGACGACTGGCCAACATTCCAAAATAATAATAATAATAATAATAAATATATATTAGGGTTTGGCTCAGAGTCCCTGGTTATTTATAGCTCATCCCCGACACTCCCACACATTAATCCTCGACCTCTGTTTCCCGACCTATCCTTACCGACCTCTGAACATAACCCCCAAACAGCAAAACATGATTATGAATACTTACCAATCATTTTGTGTTTCTTAGTATGGTTGAATGTTTTTCTATGTTTGGTTTTACGTTATATATGATTTACACTTCCATTTCCTCTAACATATATCCAGCTAGAACTTTATCGGTGAATTCGATGTCACCGGTAAAGTGTGTGTGATGGTAGTCTAAGAGAGAGAAACTCTAGTCGCCGCTTGTTGGAGAGGGGGAAGAGGTTGCTCTCCTCCTCTCCTGCCTTGATCTCCGCCTGATGGTAGTCTCTTTCGGATCTGCCGCCTTCACGCTCTCCCTCCTCCCCGCCCACCTTGCCGTTGCCCAGCTTGTCACCGCCCTTGCCCAGGCCGCCACTCAACTTTGTT
>JAYMSW010003546.1:0-12080 GCA_036897725.1 Erodium texanum
ATCCTCAAAGTCTATCAAACAAGTCTGCGGGTAAGGGAATTGGGTACTTGTTCTTCACAGTGAGCTTGTTCAAAGCTCAGTAGTCAATGCACATCCTCAAGTATCCATCTTGCTTCTTTTAGAACAACACCGGTGCGCCATAAGGAGTTTTAGATGGTTGGATAAATCCTGAATCCAACAAGTCCTTTAGTTGCCTTCACAACTCTTCAAGCTTGCGTGGACTCATCTGGTATGGAACTCTGGTAGGTGGTTTTGACCCTCGCTCAAGGTCAATCACATGGTCTACGTCTCTCCTCGGTGGAAGCTTCTTAGGCAGTTCACTCGGTATCATGTCTTTGAACTCGTCCAAGATGTCTTTCACCTCTGATGGTATCTGTTCGTCTTTCACTAGGCACCGATTTTTGGCATCGTTTCCCCGCGGAGAGACGGTACTGGGTCAACACTGGTGCCAACTAGTGACAACGAGTCGCCAACACCGGTGCCGACGAGATAGCATTGGTCGACACCCCGCGATGGACTTGCCCTTGTGGCAAAATAACAGGAAAAGTGTTACGCCCATAAAATCAGTAATACTCAAGCGAAATATATTGTACTAACAAATGATGATGAAAAAAAAAAGGGACTTGAAATCTTATGCACAAGAAAACATGTCCAATTCTGAGTTGAACTGAATTGAAAATTGTATCTGAGGTTAAATACTTGGAACTAAAATGATAAAATGAACATCAGTTTGAGGAAATCCACTAATATCATCTTCTAGTTGGGCTCAAGCGAACTAGAAACAGAGCTCCAGTATTGAAAGTTACTTTGAACCTAAAATAGAGTAAAAAGTTAAAGAAAGTTGGTTGGGACCTCTTTTTGACATTTGGTAAATAATCATATCTATTCCTGGATGGTAGGCAATGTAACGGTCCAACTTGTTGTCTGTAGCCATGGATGGTCCATACCATACAGCTTTGTGTTTTGGCTGTAATATAGTCACGAGCCTCTTCTCGAGGCCGCGCCTCTTATACTCTGGATCGCCAATTGTGCTCTTCTTATCTCTTCACCATGGCTGCGATTTGTTCCTCCTCCCTGGAGCATGAGAAACCGGACCTCGATTCCATGCGGGCACTGGTGGATTCCATCAACAGAAGCATCCTGAGCTTCCTAGAGAAGCCCGAAACACGGAACTCCGTGTACAAGAGCTGCACCTCGAGGCTGAAGCAAGAGTTCTTGGAGTTCTCGGAGCAATCCGTACTGTCCAACCTCTACTGGGGCATAGACTGCATAGAGTCTGCAATTGAAGAGAGGTGCCCCAAGGAGAGAGATATCCGGCTGAACAAGGCCGAGAAAATGCTGCAAGTGCCGGCACTGCTGGACGAGCACGGAGTTACCGGCGGAATTGCCAACACATACCTGGTCTGCTGCTCCTACTTCTATCTGTCCGCGGTCAGGAAGCTGCAGGGCGACGAGTGGCAAGTGGCGCTCCACTTTCTCCAGGCGCTTTTGGTGTCGCCGAGGCTCGTCCTGACAGAACTGGCGCCGGAGTTGTGTGACGCTGTGGAACTCCAAGCCATGGGGCGGATGGCTAGGAAGTACAAGGACTGGCTGATTTATTATCAGGTCATGTTGTACCCTCATTGGCAATCCAGATCTTCTTCACCTGCACATGGAACGCGACCTCGTCTACATTTGTTGTAAGTCATCAATTTCCGACCTAGCTTCGCTAAATCCACATTCAGTTTCCATTTTAGTGTATCTACTTGTCATTGTTCATGTACAGAAACGGGACATTTGAGAGTGCAGAATCCTCAAATTCAACTCACCAGAGAGATGCATATCGTAAAGTAAGCCTTAAGCTACCTTCCTTGCAATCTTCCTGTGCAGTTGCATATTAATGATCCCACCAATCCATTCAGCTTTTGTAATCCATGTTTAGTTTGATACCAAAATTAACTGCAGTTCGAGAAGCTGCATCCACCACATGACTCAGCGCGTAAACCTACTCAGTCTATGGAGCTTCAATTCAACCAATCTCTTGCAAATTTGGATCAGGTTCCCGGGTGCAGTGCTGAGCCCAAAACTAGTTCAAAAATCAAATGCCTCCAGGACATGTTAAATGACTCAGAGTCAGATACTTCAACTTCTACAGATTTGCACGTAACCATCAATATTTCTTGGCTAATTACATTTCTCTCTTAGCTTCAACACTAACTCGCCTCCTGAATTAGGAAACCACGGATGGCAATATGACAATTGCAGAAGTAGACGCATATACTGGAGAAGCAGAAAATTCTGATCAGTTCAATCCACCACCGCAAACTTTTAACATTGTATTATGCCCATCGCCAACTATTAAAGTCAATCCTTTATATGCAGGAAGCTACAGACGCTAGACCCAATGTCATTACCACGAGCCCTTCAACGCCAACACACCAATGAAGTAAACATCTCCTCCAGCAGATACCCATTTTCCATCAGAGAGCTGAACTTATCTATCTTAGAAATCAGCAATAGAAAATCATATTCAAGTCGGCGGAAGCCAGAGGAAGTGGAGTTGTTCCATCACATAGCATCTACATCCAACCAAACAACTGTTGCAAGAAAAAACAAGAAGCCAAAATTCAGAACAGCAGTTTGTTTAAGCGATTCACAAAGCGAAATGCTGGGAAAATGTCAAGAAGACTACTTCGCGGAAGTCAAAATCATTTACGAGATGTTGAACTGTAATGCAGGAGTAAGGTACGAGGTCTTCAAGGACACACTCTTGGACCAGTTGCTAGCCGCAATTTCAACTTCCAAGGAAGAAGGAATTGTGAGAGCTTCGGTGTCTATACTAACAACTATAGCCTCCCAGAACAAGTCGGTTATAGAAGATATCAAGAAGAAAGGCTTGCAGTTATGCCATCTGGCAACAGCACTGAAACGAAACGTGTATGAAGCAGCTACTCTTATATACCTCATAAACCCATCTCCTTTAGAAATAAAGACTTTAGAGGTATTACCAACATTGGTGGAAGTAGTGTGCACATACAATAATAGGTTGCCACAGACTCTTCAGCTGACCCCTCCCACGGCGTCACTGATGATAATTGAATTGTTGGTGACGGCCTTTGACTATGATACTAACAATATGCATCTGGCCGCCATTAATTCACCTCGCGTTCTCTGTGCGCTCGTGCATGTTGCAAAGAAGGACAATATGGAAGAGTTTATTTCTTTGGCTACTATTCTTGTCAAGTGCATGCAGTTTGATGGGCTGAGCCGGAAATATATATCAGAGTTTACTCCTATGGCTCCGTTTATCTGTCTCCTGGGAAGTAACAACAAGCGTGCCCAGTTCATAGCACTTGAGTTTTTCCATGAAATTCTCCGCATGCCTAGGTAGGATGAGCTTAATTTGTTCCCTGATACTTGTTATATCATAATCATTACCTGCCAATTCATGCAGTTCATAGCACTTGAGTTTTTCCATGAAATTCTCTGCATATATATCAGAACTACTCTTCTTTATCACAACACAGCATGACTGTACTGAGATTTATTTCTGTGCATGCATATGGTCAGGTCATCAGCTATTAGTCTATTGCAGCGGGTTCAAAATGAAGGAAACATCAACAACATTATGGACACATTGTTGCGGTGTGCTCAACAATTGGAAACAGATTACCAACTCCTGGCAGCAAATTTGTTACTTCAGTTAGACGCACAGGTAAGAAAATCATCTGGATGAAAATGACCATATTTGCCATGTGATTATGTAATCTAGACAGGTGCATAACACCTAGTACAATTTGACTTATTCCACATGTAGAACCAAACTAAATGTATTTGGAATAGATTTGAGGGCTGTGCTTGTGTATTCCATGGTCAAAAGAAAAAGAACCTGGTCTCACACTTGGTACTTGGTAAGATAGTTAACAGACAGTGCGTAGTGCAACAAATTAGTAATAACAGATACAAATGATGAGTCTTCAAAAGATTATATCCAAGAATAAAGTAACCTGTTTTATACCTCTTAGATCAACATTCTTCTATCCTGGCCAGTGCAACTTTTCCTACAGAACAAATGATTTATACTAATATCAGTTCAGCACAGTAATAAAGTACTCAGATGTTGAATTATATTTGCAGGATGAATCATCGAGTAGAATGATGTTGAGAGATGAGGCAATTGAGGTCCTGTTCAAGGCAGTGGCATCTGAGGAAAGCCCCAATGCCCAACTATTGTCAACTTTCATCCTCTCAAACCTTGGTGGAACCTTTTCTTGGACAGGAGAACCATACACAGTAGCATGGTTGGTTAAAAAGGCGGGGTTGACCTCCTTGACTCATCGGAACATGATAAAAAACTTTGACTGGTTGGACCAAAACCTACAGGTGAGATTAAGAAATGCAGTGACTTGACCTGATAAGAAGTATTATTAAAATTGTCCGAAAACAATATAGATTATTGTTCACAAGGACTTGAGGAAAAGTTATATGTGGATGAAAAATGCAGGACCCAGGAAATGATTTGTGGTGCAGCAAAATAGCGAAAAGCATAATTCACACAGGGAATCATGTCTTCCACGCGTTAGCCAAGGGGCTAAAGAGCAAGATAAAGAGGGTGTCTGTGGACTCTCTTACAGCCATTGCATGGCTAGGATGTGAAATCAGAAAGTGTCCAAATAATGTGAAATTTTCTGCATGTGAGATCCTACTTAGTGGACTGGAGCAATTTCTACATCCTGGACTAGAGCTCGAAGAAAGACTTCTAGCATGTTTGTCTATCTATAACTATACTTCTGGTAAAGGTAAGTATGCTATAGTCTGAGGTTTCTAATAATACGTGACTTCAATCAAATATGGCAAGTCTTTTGCATCAAAGTTTGAAATCAAACAACGAACTCTTAATTGAAAATATGCATAACAAGAGAAGATTATAGCCAGTGAAGTATTAGAAACTCTGTTACACATATTCCAGTTCCACCAATAGTCTCTACAGTAAAGTATGCACTCAGAAGATCCATACTGATATGCATTTTCTTCAACTAGGCATGCAGAAAGTAATACATTTCTCAGAAGGCGTGCGAGAGTCACTAAGACGCTTTTCCAATGTGACCTGGATGGCAGAAGAACTACACAAAGTAGCTGACTACATTCTGCCCAATAAATCGGTTAGTTCTTATACCACACAGTGGATATTTTCCTGTGATAAACTCTTCAATTACTGAGAGCAATAAAAGAATCACCACCTTTATCATCTCAAGCAAAACCACAAATATATCAGTAGTGCAAGAATGACAAGTGGATGACTTCCTATGGAAACATGAAGAATTTGTAAGAGCGATATGATGGAATGTCATGTAATAGTGAACTAGGAAGAGAAATATACACATATTACAAGAGAATGTCACTTGACTCCATATTATTAGCATAAGAGATGCATTATGACTTGAAGTTAAGCCTAATTTATTGCTGAAATCACTACATGATTCGAGCAGCGGATTTCTTGTGTCCACACACAAATTCTAGAGGCAAGTCAGAGTCGTAGTGGAGCTGTAAATGCTCTTATCTACTACAAGGGACTGCTTTACAGTGGATACTCAGATGGTTCCATTAAGGTATGGGACGTAAAAAGACAATCAGCTAAGCTGATGTGGAACATAAAGGAGCACAGAAGAGCTGTGACATGCTTCTCACTCTTTGAACCGGGAGAGAGCCTTCTAACTGGATCTGCTGATAAAACCATTAGGGTATACACACTTTTCTATTGAAAAACTCTACTTCACTTCACTGAGATGGATAGAGCAGCACATATGAAATATCTATCTTATTTGTTTCTAGGTTTGGCAAATGGTCCAAGGCAAACTTGAATGCACTGAAGTGATACCAACAAAAGACCCAGTTCAAAAGTTGGACAGCTATGGTGACATGATTTTCGTGAAGACCCAAGGCCATAGCATCAAGGTACTAAAGAAGACGATAATAAGAAGGAAAAAATTGGGGTAGTTAGTTATTGTCCACAAACACATCAGTGCTTTGTGTGGTTCACCCTCTCTTCAGATAGTTAAATTTAACAAAATATTGGGTCACCGTCTTGTGGATTAAAAACAGAATATTCCATCCATTATCTGTTTAATTCAGCTGAAGGAAAGAAAGGTTGGCAGTCATGTGATGTAGAAAAAAGACCAGGGTAGTCACGGATTTGTAAGCACTAACACAGGGTAGTCATTCGTCATTACCCAAAACAAAACTATTAAGTTACGACAAAAACATTCAAGAGGTGATCACATATAATCAACATGTGTGAATTAGTGGTGCACACAGAAATCACATTGCATTTATTGTAATTAAGTTTCTTTCCCCCTCAACACAATTATTTAACTACAGTTTGTCCCAGGTGCTTGATTCATCGAGGAAATTGACAGGTATCTGCAATAGTAAGAAAGTCAAATGCATGAAGATGTTTCAGGGGAAGATTTACGTAGGGTGTGCAGATTCAAGCATACAGGTTGGTTTCAAGGCTAAACAAATTAAGTAGCAGGAAAACACACTGGTATAATAACTAACAAGTCTCTTTAGGAGTTAGCTACGACACATCACCGCGAAAGAGAGATCAAGGCACCGGCAAAGAGTTGGATGATGCAAAACAAGCCCATCAATTCAATTGCCATATACAAAGACTGGCTTTACAGTGCAAGTTCGATAGTTGAGGGCTCAAATGTTAAGGTAAGAGTCTATGATTATGATGTTGTATGACGCGGAGAAGAATGGCTTTTCTGGTGCCTAAAAAGGGGAGAATACAGGAATGGAGAAGGCACGGTGATCCCCAGATGTTGATAAGGCCAGAGAGAAGAGCAAGTGTGGCAGCAATGGGAGTGGTGGAGGACTTCATATACTTAAATTTCAGCTCAACACCAAGCATCCTTCAGGTACTTCCCTTTTCATGTACCCTCTGCCGAAAAACAAGTATCTTAAATTTTTACAGTCAATTAATGTTTCAGGTCGTACATAATTTATTCATATATAAGAGAAAATTCTTCTTCTGTGACATCGCATTTATGTTGGAGTAAAATTAATACAGAACACGTGGATCAGTTAGGTTATCCTTGTTTCTAAGTTGGATATACAATTTGTTAAAATAGATCTGGTTGAGAAGCACAGCACAGAAAGTAGGAAGATTGTCAGCAGGCAGCAAAATAACAAGCCTGCTCACAGCCAATGACATCATTCTATGTGGTACTGAGACAGGACTTATCAAGGTGTGTTCACTCACCTCAATATCAAGTAATTTTAATTCGTATACTGGTACTCACAAACATCATGTATGTCAGGGATGGATACCACTATAGCATTTTCGTATCAACCCGCAGATCAGTGCATATGTAATAATGCAAGTGTACATAAGGGAAGAGAACAACCATATCATATCATATCATATCATATCATCGATTTCTGTGATGGTATGGTTGCACTTGAAGAGAAAGTCACTGTGCACATATTTCTGATAGCACAACCGCTTGAAGATTATCAGTAAGAGCCCATTCCATTCGTGACAGCATTATGCTTCTTTCCCAAGTTGGGGACTTGTTATTTGTAAACTAGGGAATTTTCTCATTAGTTAAAGGACATTGGGACAGTATTGTAATAGGATGTATATTTTGTTCAATATATGCTAGCGGGCTGTCCCGCGTGGTGGTGAAAATTGTGTTTGAAACTATTTTTATTACCAAATTGGTCTTAATAAAAAAAATGTTATAATGTAATGGTTAAATGAAATAAATATTCATGATATTTTTTTATTTAAAGTTACATAATAAGTATTTATAATTAGGAATAATCAAAATCTAAACAAAATGATTTTTTATAGATGATAAATTCCTAGCACCAATTTGCAATGGGAGATAGGAATAGCATTAGAAACAAAATAAATGTTTTCATTTTATATAAGAGTTAAGGCAAAGTCTTCCATAAGGATCTAAAAAACTTAATAAAAACTTGATGGTCATGATACAGACTAAATAAGACAAAACCTAAATCAAGAAATGATGAGCCTTGTATGTCTCTATCTCCATAACACGGAAAGGACTACGGAAACATATGACAAATCTTAAACACCCCCATACATGTGATAGCAAAAAATGGAAACATATGAACATGATGAGCCTTGTATGTCTCTACGTCCATAAGATTGAAAGGACTACGGAAACATATGATAAAAACCTTAAACACCCTCATACATGTGACAGCAAAAAATTCATATCCTAAACATAAGACTGGTCTTAAATAAGTAATTTATAACACATAGCATCTCAAACGAAAACTAAATCAATATATTGATACTGTCTTTGTTTCCTGCTTATAGAGATATATGTCACGAACTGAGAGATTCCAAATCAAAAACCTCGGTCCCGTGACCAAAAGTGCTAGCCCGCCTTGGGCTCGGTACCTCTTCCTCCCCCAATCTGCGTCGGCCCTCCTTGGGCCCAGCCCTCCTTGAGGCTCAAAATTCAAGACTTTGAACAACATCCGCAAGAGCCTTTGGCAGAGGCTTGGGAGAGATACCAGGGCCTGACTAGGAATTGGCCCCATCATGGAATTTAGGATTAGTTAGTTATGCAAACCTTCTACCTGGGCTTCGACAAGTTTAGTCAAGCGGAGCTCAATTCCATGACTAACGGATCTTTTAAGAATCAAAGTATTGAGAGATGTTTGGAAGTGATGAAGAAAGTCATGTCCAACAACGAGTGGAGGATTGAGAGAGGGTCAAGAGCACCAGTACATTCACTGGAGTCCTTATCACATATGAGCCAAGTAGATGACATGGAGAAGAGCATGGCACAACAAAATCAGGAGATGATGAGGGCTATGACTACATCCAACAATCTTAAATAAGAATGTGAATATTTGTTATCATCAAAACACATATATTAAAATAGTGACACAAAGTCACAACAACAATAACAACCAGAACCAACCCTATCAGGTACAGGCTAGCTCAAATAACAATTCAGAACCCTCACAGCTTGACTTAATTATGCAGATGATGAAAAGACAAGAGGAACATAGGGAGGAGGAGAGAAAGACATATAAATGAAGAGAGAAGGTAAAGAGATGAGAAGAAGTGACAAATGGACTCGGCTCTACAGATCGCCAAAACCAAATGGGCCAGATGGCTGCAACTATGAACTCTAGAACAACAGGGGTGCTCCCTAGTGACACAATATAGAACCCCAGGGAAAGTGTGAATGCTATCACCACCGAGTAGCAAGGTGGTGGATGGACCCAAGATGGACAAAACCAACGAAACGGAGAGAGAATAAAAAATCTCTAAACCACCAACTGAGGTCAAGGAGCCTGAAGTAACTCCAGAGGTAGAGGTCAATGAGCCTGCACCGGGTAAGCAGGTAAGGGAGTCCAAAGTTGAGTCAGAAACTCGGACTCCACCCTTCCTTTTCCCTCTGTTGCTAGGTACAAAAAATTAGATGGGCAATATATCAAATTATTAAACATGTTTAAGAAATTAGAGATAAATATTCTGTTCCTGTAAGTGATTAAGAACATGATTGTTTATGCACAGTTTTTGAAAGACATTATGGAAAACAAAAGCTATGTCAATAATTTCGAGAGGGTAAATTTGAATGAAGAGTGTTCAACTATATTGCAGAACAAGATACTGCCCAAATTAAAAGATCCTAGTAGTTCCACTCTTCCATGCAAGTTAGGACATTTCAATTCCCCTCATTCCTTCTGTGATCTACGTGCTAGTGTGAATATAATGCCCTTATCATTGTTTCAGAAACTAGGACTAGGAGAAGAACCTACACCCTCTGATATCACTTTAGTTCTAGCTGATAGATCAATTCAGTATCCAGGAGGGGTCATAGAGGATGTATTGGTCAAGATAGGCAATTTCATCTTCCCTGCAGATTTCATAGTTTTAGATATGGAGGAAGATGAACACATACCCTTGATATTAGGTAGGCCTTTCTTGGCAACTACATGTGCATTGATAGAAGTGAGAAAAGGTGAGATTATAATAAGATGCGGGGATGAGCAAGAGAGGTATAATGCTAAGAGCAGTACTAAACTCACAGGATGCTACTCGGAATCCCAAACTATAAATACAGTAGATTATAATACCCCATTATGTGTTACAGAACCTGAAGTAAGTCCTAAGGTAGTGGGTGAGGTAATATGCACTTAGTATGAATGTAAGTTACATACCTTGACTGATTTGACTGAAAAGTTAGAATAGAAAGTTCTACCAAATAATATGAAGTATTTATACTTGCATGGTTCTGATTCTTATCCTATAGCCATTCCTTCTACCTTATCTGTTGAATAGGAGGATAAACTGTTGAAGACCTTGAATGAGAGGAAAGACATGCTAAGAGATACATTAGCTTTGGTTAGAGAGTCAGGGCCTTCTTGTTGCACATGCAAGATTCTATTAGAGAAGGACCTTGGCTTGATGGTCAACCATTGGATAAAAGCCAAGAAATTCGCAAAAGGCTTATGGGCAAGGGATACAATGATCCCTGTAGGATGAGTCTAATTAGACTCAACAGAGGCGTTATGTGGGAGGTAACCCAGGGTTTTATTATGTTTATGTCTCGTGCTTTTGATGTGTTTTGTGTTTTTGAGTTGTGACTTGAATCTGCTCTACCACTATGGCTGCTGGAGTGTGCAAGCAAGGATTGGCACACCCCCACCCTACACTTCTAAGCAAGGAATCAAGTAGCAGTTCTTCAAGGGCAGTTTTTCTCTCCCTTCTACTTTTTATTATTTTATATTGCTGTGGAACTTGTATGCATATCTGATGGGTTTTGAATACCCGAAATTTGTGCTGATAGAAAAATGCGTATAGGATTGTTTGATTTCTCTTTTTAAGAAAGTGTGGGTTGTTGATGCATGCTTATATTTTTTGGTGTAGTCCTTTCCTCTTGTGTTTTGAGTCGAACTGGGGACAGTGCATCATTTTAGTATAGTGGTAAGTGTCTATGAGTATTTGTTTGTGTTTGCATTGCATAATCATGCAGCATTCTGTGTTTATTTTGAAAAATTGGAAGTTTTGAAAAATTGAAAGTTTTGAAAAAAAATCAAAAAACAATATTTTCTGGATGAATTAATAAGAGTCTTAGTATGACGGCTCGTTTGCAATGATGAAAATGTTGAATGCATGCTTATTTCCTTGCAATCTTATGGTGTATCATTGGTTGGGTGAATAGCTAAGTATAACACCTTTTGAATCGAACATGACATATAAGATGCTATTTAGATATAACAAGACTAGTGTAAATTTTTTGATTCCTATATGTCGTTGCATGAGCCTAGAACTGCATATTTATTCCCTTGAGGCGAAATAGAATAAAGGACATGGTAATTAAGATAATGATTTTAAGCCATCTTTGGACCGTTTGTGCTAAATGGCTTACCTGAATATTAGTTTATCCATAGTCACCCTTTTTATGCCTGATCCTTTCATTTCTAAACTCAAACACTACAAGCCAATGTGCCCTTTCATTTCCTTTTATATCCATGTGATGGGAGTTCCGTAGGGCACGCCGTGGATTACGCACCGTCATACGCCCACGCACCTCGCGGAATTTTACGTGCATTAACATGGCCATCAAGCTGTATAGATTTTTCGGTAAGATACCGGTCGATCCCACAGAGAGCAATTATGCCATTAGCATAGTGTGAAACCTAGGGATGTGGGATGTCACCACCGCATCCTCGATGAGGAACGTGGGATCTGATCACCACATTCCCTAAAAAGGAGAAAGACTCAAGACTGGATAATCGGTATATAAGTGGAAGAAACGGTGATCACTAAACTACTCCACGCTATGCTGCACTACATGCCTACTGATGCGGGTACATCTTGCATGTCAATTCTACACTTATTCCCATGCTTTGAGTTTTATTTCGTCCCCATTTTGAGTTACTAGTTGACCAAATACCCCCCATGATACACTCTACTAGTATTTTATGGCTCTATGTAGGTTTTGGAACAAAAAGAGAAGAATTCGGGAGAAAACGGAACCAAAATCGATTTTTCAGGAAACGCCAGTAGCTTGAAAAGAAATCAGATCCTGCATGTAAAAATC